>SNQJ01S0058072.1:51218-63177 GCA_010110895.2 Picea sitchensis | reverse complement strand
CTTCTGGGTATGTGTTTGTTCAGTATATTATTATTATTTCTGGTCGACTTCTTCTCTTGGAGGCTAATAGCCTAATATAAATTATCTTCTTGAGCCGACAAGGATTCTAGGGTTATTAGCCAACTCATTAGGGTTTCTCTTGCCTCTCGGAGTCTTCTATTCTCGTAAGGTTCACACGTGGGGGTAAATACCTCCCGCATCTACCATAATATTAACACTCTCATGGAGAAAGTTAGATTGGATTGAGCTTGAGTTTTGCAGCTTGGATTCTTTAGAGCTTGTATATTGGCTTTGAGCTTTGCTTTGTCAAGATAGATTGTGAGTAGCTATAAGATCTACGGTCTCATAATCTATGGATTAGAAGTATGTGGGAAGCAAGGAACTGTTGGAAGGAACCTAACAACATCAAGGAATCTGGTTGTATCTTTCTTCCACATTCTTTAATACATATATACTTTTCTTTCCTTTATGAATGTTATTTGTCCATATTGTATGATTCCTTGATCACGTACATAGTTTCATATCAAATAGACTCTGTTATTCTTGTCTTCTTCGCTAGCTTGTGATTATTTGCAGATATTTATCATAAACCTCGTGACGAAGCTTGGATTGCATTGGCGAAGTCGGATCTTCAGTATTTAAAAGGTATGTTCTATATCGATTTCTCATTTGATAATTGAAAGCTAAGGAAAGAGTAGTGTATTGTCTTGTTTTTTTCTAGTTTTGAAGTGAAGCTAGGGGGATTGATTTGTGTCTGCACTTAACAATTAGCCCGATAAAAAAATTGGTGACCATACTGGGGATCGAATTATTTTCCTAGTTTGTCTTGCTTTCTTTCTTTGATTACTTGGGTTTTGTCTCTGAGTCACTAGGAGATCCAGCTTGACTCTTTGATTGTTTAAATTGATTGGAAAACCTTCATATTTTTTATTTTTTCCATTTTTATTTGATTTTCGCAGCCTTCTTTGAGGGACAGTGCGGCGATATAGGGTCGCCGCACCCTGCCTGTTTAGAACAGTGCATAATTTTTGCATCCTACCCATATCTAGCCTGTGGAAACCTAGGATTGATGCACTATGTTAGTCTACAGCCTGCGGCGATTGTGAAAAAATTGTTTTTTGATTGTTTTTCCTTACCCAGATCTTGGATTTGGTTTTGGGGTGAATTTTTGGGATTGATTATGATCTGTATACAGTTTGCTTGACAGTTTTTGAGCTTCTTTTAGACATATTTTCTTTGTTTTCTTTTGAAAGATTTGGTCTCTTGCTTTGAGTGTCTTTCAGTTCCAAAGAATTGTTTTTTCTTTAGAATTGTTTAGTGAAAAGAACACTTCTTTTTTTCTGAATAACTCGTGTTAAAAGAGAAACTTTGTTTGGGTTGATTTTGTTTTGAAGAAGTTCTCTATTGCTTTTAGCTATCTTTGAAACAAAAAAGATTTAATTTATTGCTTTACATTATATTGGGGGCATATTTGCTTTTGAAGTAGCGAAATTGCATGGTTTTTTACCTTTTTTAGTCGTGAATATGGGGTCAACCAAGACCTCTATTGAGAAAGCACAAGTGAAACTAGTGTGATAGTTAGGGTTGTCCACTTCAAACCCTAACAAATATTCCTAGTGCATTACAATCTTCAAGATAACTCAAGGGGAAGATACTCCACTAGTAATCTTCCAAAAGTTTTGAAGAAGGGACTTGTTCAAGAAAATAGAAAGAGAGTGCACCACCAACACTAGAGAAACTCAACTGCACTTATAACCATTCATAAACAAAATTCATAACGATTAAGAGAGATCACCTACTCAAGAAATTTATTCATCCATAAAACCCTTGATCCAAGAATATCCATGAAATTGTAAAGTGTCCACAAGACATCATCCTCAAGAATCTCTAGTTATCCATCCATACAAAAATATAGAAGTAATAGTAGACAAGTAGTGTTCTCCACAAGTTCCGGCAATGAGTTACAAATGAGAGGTGCTTCTCTATTTATATGAGGATATCTAGAAAACCTCTCATTATCAGAATAATATTCTCCGCTTTTAGACTAAAAGATATAAAATACCATTATCTCTTTACAAACCCTAGAGATATGGTAAGAAATACATAAACTATGAGGTGGTTATGGCACCTGTACAATAATATCCATGATACATAAGTGAATGAGCCAAAAGACCCCAAAGATGCTCCCCAAATCAAGTAAACTCTCCTCAAGTTCCAATTCGTCCTCCTCAACATGTGGAACAACCTCCTAAAAGTTGGAAAGACCTCCTCAAAAGCCTCAGCGACCTCGTCCAAAGGTCTACCATGAGTCGTAAAAAAATTATCCATAATCTTATTGCAGCATATTTTAAAAGCACCATAATTGTGCCATTTTTTTTCCTAAATTTCTATTAGGAACACATTTCAAAAATTTTGTGTCCATTTTGCATCTAATGGTGTTGATCCGGTGGAATTATGGGCATTGTGTCAAAAGATAACTACTCATGGAGTTGGTTGCCCTCAAAATATGTGTTGAAATATTCTCAAGGCATGCAATGGCCTCCTCAATGTCCTCCAAGAAGCATAATTCTCTATTCAAGTCATCTCAACGATCTATGTAAGGTACAACATCCAAAGCAAAGCTCAAGGGACCTAAATAAGTCATCTATCTGGAGGCATGTGCACAAATCTAATGCAACATAAAAAGTGAGTCATGTCAAATGTAAATGTCATATGTATAGAAACATCAAGTATCATCTTCTAAATTCACAATAACTAATAGAATTCATACAATTTGTCAATTTTAGGTATGATGGGGGCATCATTAACCATTATTTTTCTCCATATACTTCCCAACCCTAAGTATGAATTTAAACCTCATTTTTCATATCCTTCCAAGGTGTGAACACTTTTTTTCCATATATATTTCAACACCAAAAAGATACTTCTCAGCTTGACTTTCAATGACAAATCTAGGAGGACATGAGGAAAGACATGGCTGGAAATTCTCGCTATGAAAGCTTGCAAACCTCATGCAATTTATAGCCACAAAAGGGTCCTTAAATATTGAGTTTTTATGCACAAATTATTCAAAATTTGGAGGAAACGATGGCTAAATGTTTTTTGCATTTTCACATCTAAATTAACACCCTTTTAACTGCAAAATTTATGCCCTATTGTTAAGGGACTTATCGGTAAATGCGGACATAAATAGATCTCCCTAGATACACCTAGATCTAGAACAAAACAGAACATGACATGACACTTTCCCTAAGCTCTAATCATTGAGTTTACTATCTAGCAATAAATGGGCAACATACCATTTAAATATTGCTTCCTCTTGTCGTTGTCATCCTAGCTCCACTCCAGTGCTCCTGTGATATTGGATCTGCAAGGGAACACAAGCCAACCAAAGTGAAATAAATAATATACTCAATGAGAACCTATCTTTGTGATCAAGGAATCATACAATAAAACGAGATGAGTTTTATGGGAAAGAAACATATCATTGTATTATGTAATAATGAAAGTGGAGATTACAACCAAAGCCTTGATGTTGCAAGGTCCCCTTCCGATGACCCTTTTCTCCAACACACACACTTTCTCCAATCTTGAATGAAGAAGATCCATAATGACTTGATGAACTGAAATGAGGCTCTCAAGAATGATCCAACACAGAATTCTCCATACAATCTTAGCCAATTCAACCTTCATTAACCTTAAAATCAACCTTAGCCTTTTCCATGAGAAATCCCTCTTTATATAGGGGAAAGAGAGATGGTTAAAGAGATTAGGATGATCCCACCAAATTAGAGAAGCGAGTAGGATCCCAACCATATGGATGCCACCTCACCTTCTAGAAGATCTCCTTCTAGAAATTTCGTGAAGGTCGACCTTTTCTTAGCCTTTTGACATCGTTGCACCCTAGTTGTAGAGCAGCCTGCGGAGACATTGTGAACTAGTTTTAGGTCAGAGTACGACGACCAGGCATTGTCGCACCCTGCTTATGGTGCAACCTGCGACGACCTTCCTTAATAGGGTTTTTTGGAAGAGAAAGCCAGTCACTTTGCTCATGGAGAAAGGATCTTTTTGGGAACATGAACACATGTTGTCAATGGATCACTATGATGACCAAAATATTCTGTAACAGAATTCCCCCCAAAGTATGAGGTTGGAACTCGTGACAGCCGAAATACTTTGTAGAATGTGTGTGTCGGAAACAAAGAGCGCACTAGTCGGGAACCTGCAAACAGTCAAGCATCGGCATAATAATATATCGTTGTCTGAGGTAGTCATGCTCATACTCAGATTAAAAAATGTCAAATGAGTCATGGCCACTAAATATACACTATGGATCCATGTCAAAGTGAATCGGCATAGCCACCCAGAATACACTGTGGATCTATGCGCTACAATGACTTAAATTCAGACATAGCCACGAGACATACAAAGTGGATCTATGTGACAATACAAATCATGAATACTCTATTGCAACCTGGATTAGAATGGTATGATCCAGGGTCTTCATTTCCATCATCCCTAAGTACTAATCTAACCATGCGATTATAGGTGCCGAAGTCGAACATGGTAGAAACCACTTGATTACCGGTCATTAATGAAAACCGTTAACAAGTGCAAGGGAAATCACCATTGATGTCAATGACTCCCAAGGTACCCCAGTACAATCCAACGAGTATGAATGGAGGAGTTCAATTCGAACACTCGAGGGAATCTTTCAATCATGGGCCAATGATGTGAACGCACTGTTGAAAGCGAAGAAACATGTCATTGAGGCATGCAGGCTCTAAGGCATTGAATGATTTCTAAGTCTTGTTCCTGGAAAATGAGTTGAAGCCGACAGGAAAAGAGTCGTCACAGGAAGGCCTTGATGTATCCTCCATCAATGACATGAAATAAGTAACAGATTTGAGATAGATCAGAGTATGAAATGATTGGAAACTGACACAGGGAAGGCCGACATGGTAGAAAATCTATAATTGCAGATGGTTGACTCAATGGGAGGCTTATTAAGGCTGGACTTCTCTTGAACATGTGAACGACACGACAATGGTCTTGGAAGCATTGACTCAAGGAGGACCCAACATATGGACGTGTGGATGGTCAAATGAGAGATGAATGGATTTCCCAACCCAGATACAATGATGAAGGGGATGTCATGTTCAAGAGTGACTATTACTGCCACTAACACAGATATAGAGACACATTTATTTCCCAAATTTTCCCCCACCATTTCTGGCGAGTACCTCTTTATTTTTACGCAAGCTTGAGGAGGATAACATATGCTTGTTGATGTAAAATCATCCTTCAGACAGTCCCTCGAAGTACATTTAACAAACCCTAAGAAGGAGTGGTTCGGTCCCATATGGGTCTTTCGATGTTTGTTTAACAAGTCCAAAGAGAGAAACCTCAGGTTTTTTCATGTTTAAAGAGTCTGAAAAACACTTAAAGAGGACTCTGCAAGTTCCTTTTTCATAAGTTAATCTGATGAGACTAAAAAAGTGATAACCTACCTCTCATCAAATGTCTTCTTCAAATACTTTTACGAACGTGAAAAGAACAAGATTGCTCAGCAATCTTTTCATTTTTATGGAGCGTGAACAAAGCTTAAAGAATACTCCATGGATTTTTTTTTCGTGTTACCAATACGAGTACGAAAAGATGACAAAAGTATACTCAGTTACATTCTCATTGATTTACGAGCATGAAAAGGAACAAAACCTAAGCTCGAAATTTTTCCTGAAAAACTCTAAAAGGATCTGTACATGCAACAAATGTATTAAAACAAACCAAAAGATGTATCCTTGTTCAATACTTCACTCTTAGGTTTTTCATCTGCAAAAAAACAAACACTTGCAATGTCGTTAGAACTTTAGGGTTTAGGTGGAATATATATAAAATAATATAAAAATAAAAATGAAAAAGTAATAAAGTAATAAAAATAGGTAAAAACTTATTTTTAATATTTCATTGTTACTCCACCAAATTGTTCCAAAAACCCCCATACGACCTCAAGCTTTCACTGCGGATTGCGGGAGGCATAGTTGATCATTTGACGAACGGTCTCCACTGAACAAGTAATTTTCATCTCCTTCAACTTTTCATGGATTCATTTTTTCTTTTCATTGGTTAGAAATGGTTTCTTGGGTTGCATTTTCAACGGTACTTGTGCGCGAAGGTCGTCGCAAGCACCCTGTATTGTGCCTTGCGACGACACATGGTTGTCGCAGGGGGCCTTTAAGTTGAAATGTGAAGACTCTGCACTGTACAGGCATGCTAGACTACGACGTGCGCAAAACAAAATATGTTTTTAGATGTTTCGGCCAATAAAAAGTTTCCATGAGAGAGATGAAGATGATAATCCCTCTTTTATGTTCCATTTCAGGTTTTCTACAGTAAGGATATTGGAATGGCGAGAGAGAGAGCATGAGGATGAAGATTACTTTGTCGGGAATGACCCGAGAATGGTAAATTCCCTCTAACAATGTGGACTGCTAAAATTCTTCAAGATCCAGGGCATGAGGGCCTAGTTGAGGTTGCTTGAATACTTAGTTCACATGTGGGATGTGGACCAACAGGTATTCTGTGTGGGGGCTCACATTCTTGCGATAGATATCGAGGATATCTACTTCTTGACCGGGTTGTCTTGCCATGGGGCTCGATTTACACTGACATGTAGCAGGGGAGGTGGCGAACCTATTAGCCACTATATCAGTGCCCATTACGTGCATGATACTCAAAAGCATAGATGAAAAGTCGCTATAAGAGATGTCTGTGACTTACCTCTACGGACTATCCTCTACACTATCACACACATGGTGGGGAGTGCAACTCCCCATATGGCTCTTCAGAGATATTTTTAGTATGCGTTGGAATGTATGGAGCCACAATTTTTCAACTGGAGTGACGGGATTCTGAGAAGCATGAAAAAATGTTGACCTAGTGCAGGAGAGGTGACCTGAAACAGTTCAAATACGGGTCGATTTTGGTGTCCTTCTTCCTGGAGAGGGTTCCAAACTTACGCCTATAGGTAGAGTGGGGCAAACCTGCCCCACAGGATCCAAGAACAAAGAGGTGGGTCGACCTCATGGCACGGCATGTGACTGGTCCTATCATCGGGTATAATGATGTTTTCTTTGATTGGTTGAGGACCCAGATGCTTAAGGTAGATGATTATGCATATGTCGGCATAGACTTCCGAGGTGATCCAGACTTGGTTCTTCCTGAAGGTTCTCAATGGGGGAACATAGGTAAGAAGTACATTTTGTTTTTATAATATTTTTGTGATTTTTAAATATGATATGTTTTTATGTTCTTTATCGGGTGACTAATCAAAAATCTCTTTGATGATGCGAACGTGGGACCTCATTGACCTTCAGGTTCATCTCCCATCCAGAGGCGAGCGGAGAGAGTCGAGGTAGCAGGATTAGTTGTTGTTGACTACGAGGCTATAGAACAAAACTTAGAGGGGTTGACGATGGACGTCCTGGATCCCTCTATTGATGATATCCCGAGGCATTATCAGTGCCACACAGTGGGTGTATCTGTTTCCATCGGTCGACTACTCTGTAGAGTAGCACGGGTAGTCGCATGTTATAGCGAGCAACATCCTTGATGCTATATTTGTATATGAAGCCATGTGCTTCACATTTTTGATATTTTGGTCTTCGGACAAAAACACTCTTTGTAAAAAATTTAGCGTTATATATATATATATATATATGAGGCTTCTACCGGCTTACTTGTTGTATATACAAAGTGTGATTGGATTTTATAAATTTCTCAAATTTTTGTGTAACACATAATTAGCCAATGCATCTGCTAATGTATTTATTCATCTAGGAATGTGTTGATATTCGATGTAATCAAAATGACGTTCCAAGAGGGGAATTCATAAATATACCCTTAATAACGTAGGACTTCGAATGGAGTAGACGTTACTCAACTTTAGGACTACTAACTGTGAATTGAGTCATACAATAAGATGACGGATTCCAAGAGACACAGCGTCGGTCAATAATTTGATGACTGCACTGTATTTCGCGATATTGTTAGTTGCACAACCAATGCAAACACCACGTAGACTAATCAATTCATTTGTAGGTGCGTAAATTTCCCAAGCGGCAGATGCTAAGTTTTGAGTATTGTGACTAGCGCCATCAACGAAGGCAATGTAGGGTAGCGAAGACACTAACATCTGGAAACCAAGCACAACGCAAGGTAAGGAGCTGAGGGTCGAAACCAAACAATGAAAAAGCACACAAGAGTATGATACACTAAAAATACAAGCACTCGTGCAAAAATGACTTAAGCATAGTAATTCTTTAAGTAAAGCCCATTTCGAGGTGCACTCAAAAGGATTCCATCCTAATCGACTAGGTCATAAGCTCCCTTATCCAACACATGTTTGACAATGTAAGGACCTCGCCACATGGCATCGAATTGACCGACCCCTAGCAAATCATGATCCTGCTCGTAGAGGAGAACTAGATCACCTTCAGAAAAAACACGTTGTTTGACATGCTTGTCGTATTGGGCTTTAACACGTTTCTTCTGAGTTTCAATAACTAGGGTGGCATCACGACGGGTTTCATCTAATTGCATTAAGTACAAAAGACTCTCTTCTTCGGCAGAGGTATTGGGGAGAAGTTCAACGGCCAGTTTCAAAGATGGTATTTCACATTCAATCGGCAAGATAACTCGATACCATAAACTAGCTGGAAAGGTGTAAATATCGTGGCAGACTTAACAAATATCCAATAGGCCCATAATGTTGAGAATAACATCGTGTGCCAGGTTGTCTTATGAATTCCTATCATCCGTCGAAGCATAGTAATGAGAAATTTGTTGATTGCTTCAACTTGGCCATTGGCCTACAGATAATAAGGAGTTGAGTTTTCATGACGAAGACCCA
The DNA here is from genome assembly GCA_010110895.2 of Picea sitchensis. NCBI lineage: Eukaryota > Viridiplantae > Streptophyta > Pinopsida > Pinales > Pinaceae > Picea > Picea sitchensis. The sequence goes on along the minus strand of SNQJ01S0058072.1, from coordinate 54,266 downwards.
ACTTTTCAGTAAGTTCAGACATCATAAAATTTTGAAAATAACTACCCTGATCAGTAACGATAGCTTGAGGGATACCAAACCGAGTAATGATATGATTGAATATGAACAATGATGCAGTTCTCCCGGTATTATCAAATGTAGGCATTGCCTTAGCCCATTTAGTGAAGTAATCCACAGCTACAATGATGTATCCATGCCCCCCGATCGAGTGAGGGTTGCATGTCATGAAGTCAATGCCCCATTTGGAAAATAGACCAATGGAAACTACAGGATGTAAAGGAGCAGGATGAGATCTTACCTTGTTATGATAAGTTTGGCAAGCATGGCATTTCTGAACAATAGTAATGCAATATTTAAACAAAGAAGGCCAGAAATAACCCGCTCGTAGGATCTTTTGGGCAATGGCATTCTCAAACATATGACCGCCACATGCTCTAGAGTGATAGTCATTCAAAGCTTTCTCATCTTTGTCGTAAGCGAGACATCATCGAAAAATGGAAACAACACTACGGTGGTAAAGAGTATCACCTAGAATGATGTATTGGGTGGCTTGATACTATATACGATGACAATCTGTACTGGATAGATAGGGATGGAAAGTTTGGGTCTAGAGATAGATAACGATATCTCTGTACCATACGTCATCAAAACTGGTTATAAAAAGGGATTCATTAGGTAAGGAATCATCTGCCACATTTTTCGTCTCAGTGGAGGAATGGTCACATATTAATTCGACAAAAACCAAATATTTCTTGGACTTAGCACATTCAAACTCTAAGTCAAACTCCTGGAGAATAACTATCCATTTGGATTACTTGCCCCCTAGCTGTTACACATTATTTTCATCATCCCTATGACCATTAATGATGTAAACCTATATGTTGCCTTCAGAGGGGTCAGTGGCCTGAATTCCTGAAGAAAGAAGGGAGAAGAACTTTTATTGAGAGAATAAGTTGTATTTTCCTTTGTAAAAACCCTATTAAAGAGGATTTCCATAGGCTTCTCTATACATAGGGTGCGGAAATGTCTGATTTTCGTAGGCTGTACTAAAGCTAGGCTGCAGAGTTTCTGCAGGTTGCTCTATAGCTAGGGTGCGGAAATTCCTGTATGTGGGAAAAACGAGGGTCTTCTCGATGCTTCTAGAAGGAGAATATTCTATGGTGAGGAGGCCTCTGAATGCTTTGGATCTTACTCTCTTTCCTGATTTAGTGGGATCATCCTAACCTCCTCACCTTATCCATTTCAGCTTATAAAATGAGAGGAGATCTCATGGAGAAAGTTAGATGTGATTGAGCTTGAGTTTTGCAGCTTGGATTCTTTGGAGCTTGTATATTGGCTTTGATCTTTGCTTTGTCAAGATAGATTGTGACTAGCTATCAGATCTACAGTCTCAGAATCCATGGATTAGAAGTGTGTGGGAAGCAAGGAACTGTTGGAAGGAACCTGACAAAATCAAGGCATCTACTTGTATCTTTCTCCCACATTCTTTAATACAGATATACTTTTCTTTCCTTTATGAATGTTATTTGTCCATATTGTATGATTCCTTGATCACGTACATAGTCTCATATCAAATAGACTATGTTATTCTTGTCTTCGTTGGCTTGTGCTTATTTGCAGATATTTCTCATAAACCTCATGACGAAGCTTGGATTACACTGGCGAAGTCGGATCTTCAGTATTTAGAAGGTATGTTTTATATCCATTTCTCATTTGATAATTGAAAGCTAAGGAAAGAGTAGTGTACTGTCTTGTTTTGTTCTAGTTTCGTAGTGAAGCTAGGGGGATTGATTTGTGTCCGCACTTAACAATTAGCCCGATAACAAAATTGGCGACCATACTAGGGATCCAATTATTTTCCTAGTTTGTCTTGATTTCTTGCTTTGATTTCTTGGGTTCTATATTCTGAGTCACTGGGAGATCCAACTTGACTCTTTGACTGTTTAAATTCATTGGAAAACCTTCATATTTTTTATTTTTTCCATTTTTTATCTGATTTTCGCACCCTGCTTTGAGGGACAGTGCGGCGATATAGGGTCGTCGCACCCTGCCTATTTAGACCAGTGTGGAATTTCCACATCCTACACATATCTAGCCTGCGGAAAACTAGGATTGACGCACTGTGTTAGTCTACAACCTACGGCGATTGTGAAATTTTTTATTTTTTATTGTTTTTCCTTACCCAGATCTTGGATTTGGTTTTGGGGTGAATTTTTGGGTTTGATTATGATCTGTTTACAGTTGCTTGAAATTTTTTGAGTTTCTTTTAGCCATCTTTGCTTTGTTTGCTTTTGAAAGATTTGGTCTCTTGCTTTGAGTATCTTTCAGTTATAAAAAATTGTTTTTTCTTTAGAATTGTTTAGTGAAAAGAACACTTATTTTTTCTGAATAACTCGTGTTAAAAGAGAAACTTTGTTTGGGTTGCTTTTGTTTTGAAGAATTTCTCTATTTCTTTTAGCTATCTTTGAAACAAAAAAGATTTAATTTCTTGCTTTACATTAGATTGGGGGCATATTTGCATTTGAAGTAGCGAAATTGCATGGTTTTTGGCCAAGAATCATGTATTGTTGTACAGTCTCTTTTTCTCATTTCATAAAGTTCTTGATATTAATGAGTTTAATAAAAAAATTGGGACATTGTGCATCTGGGAATTATAAACGTTTTCTCCTTCTCGTAATATATCTTTCATCGAAATGAAATATTTTCATTCTCATTTCTTTTGCATTGTTTAGAGTCGGTCAAAACATCATTTAGTCCACACCATTTTCCTCTTGAGTAACAACAGCCTTAAAATAAAGCGCTTATAAAAATTGATTAGACATTTTTGTATTTTTTGGTAGCAAACCTACATTAGATTAGTTGTAGGGCTTTGGAATAGGTGTGAAAGATAACTTTCCAAAGCTGGAAACAAACATAGAATCTTGCGTTAGGGAGCGGTGAAATCCAATTGTTGCATTTTGTCCTAGGAAGCCCTTCTAACACAAGGGTCAATCACGAGGTCGCATTGAGACTGGCAGAGTTACTCACCTTGCTTTGTTGGTCTCGGTG
>SNQJ01S0058072.1:11725-46216 GCA_010110895.2 Picea sitchensis | reverse complement strand
CAAGGAACTGTTGGAAGGAACCTGACAACATCAAGGCATCTCGTTGTATCTTTCTTCCATATTCTTTAATACATATATACTTTTCTTTCCTATATGAATGTTATTTGTCCATATTGTATGATTCCTTGATCACGTACATAGTTGCATATCAAATAGACTCTGTTATTCTTGTCTTCGTTGGCTTGTGCTTATTTGCAGATATTTCTCATAAACCTCGTGACGAAGCTTGGATTGCATTGGCGAAGTCGGATCTTTAGTATTTAAAAGGTATGTTCTAGATCCATTTCTCATTTGATAATTGAAAGCTAAGGAAAGAGTAGTGTATTGTCTTGTTTTGTTCTAGTTTCGTAGTGAAGCTAGGGGGATTGATTTGTGTACGCACTTAACAATTCGCCCGATAACACTAGTGGTTGTCGGGTGAGGATATTTTGCATATGGTTGTAATCGGAAATAACAGTGGTCCTGTGTAATAGGATATAATGATGAAAACGTTGGACAACTTCAACAGCTGCCAAGGCCAGTTTCTCCACATGCAGGTATTTGGTCTCGGTGGTTGTAAGACTCCGACTCAAATAGTATATCACATGTTCGTCGTGTGAATCATTCTCTTGGACTAAAACCATGGTGACGGTAGAGTCTGAAGAAACTAAGTAGAGGAAGTAATCCTGGCTATAGTCAGGGGGAAAGAGTAATGGTGTACGGGTTAAGGAAAGTTTCAAAGCTTCAAAGGATTTGTTTGCGGTATCATCCCATACAAACTCGTAACCTTTCTTGAGTAACCGAGTGAGTCCTTTCGTCAATTCAGCATAATTGGGGATGAAATGACGTAAAAAGTTTTCCTTCCCTTGCAAACTTTAGAGCTGGCGTAAAGTGGAAGGAGGAGGTAGATTAAGGATAGCCTCAAACTTCAAGGGGTCTACTCGAATCTCGTGTATCGACACAATAAAACCAAGCAGTCTGTCGGACTCCACACAAAAAATGCATTTGTGTGGGTTTAAGCGGATACGATAATAACGACAACATACGAAAATGGCCCTCAAATGCGTCGGGTGATCATGGCAACGTAGGGAATGCGTTGGTAGATCATCAAGATGAGGTTGCACAATGTGCTTAATATCATGGAAAGCATAATACATAGCACACTGAAAAGTCGCATCAGCATTCTTGAGACCAAAGGGTAATTTCCGGTAGGCAAAGGTCCCCCAAGGGCAAATAAAAGCGGTCTTGTGTTCGTCCGTGGTTAAAACATTGATTTGATTATAGCCGAAGAAACCATCCATTAAAGAGAAGATTTTGTTGTCGACGTAGTCGTCAACGATCTGGTCGACGAAAGGGGTTGGGTAATTGTCCTTAGGACAAGCTTTATTTATGTCCCTATAATATACACAGATGCGGATGGTACCTTGTTTTTTATTCACTAGAACTAGATTGGATACCCAATCAGTCAAAGCCACGGGATAGATAAAGCCAGCTTTAAGAAGTTTATCAACTTCAAGCTTGATAGCAGCATCTTTGTGTGGGTGTACTGGGCAAAGTCTCTGTTGAACGGGTTTAGCGTCCGGGTATGTCTTAATATCATGTACAATGATATTAGGATCGATACCTGGCATCTCTTCGTAACTCCAGGCAAAAACGTCGTGGAATTCTTGGAAAAGGGATTTATACTTGTGGACCTCCTCAGTAGAACAGGAGGCTCCAATATGAACATTCTCCACGACTCTGGGTTTAATTGATATGTCAAGAGGGATGGTAGGTGAAATGTTGCTCAAGGTCCCTTCATACAAAACATCATGTGATGACTCAGGAACTGAGGAAATAACCACAGGTCAACGGAGTCAAAATCCGTTGGTAACTCTCTATGGTGTCACGTTCTAGAAAGAGAAGGGAGCGATGATTCCCATCATCCCAAGAAGTGTCTTCCATAGACATGACTAACATGACCATCTCATCGGTAGGAAAGATCACGTGAAACGGATTAGGAGATGAATCACAGAGAGAATGAGGGGAGGGGGATGTCGATTGAATAGCTTGGTAAGCGGATTCGACCGGACTTAAAGGCATCTTGACATCGTAACGAGGGTAATCACCAAGGCTAGGTACTACCCATGGGTCATATGACGCAAGGGTTTCATGAATGGTGGTGGATATCATGTTAATAGAGGCAACAAAAGGAGGGAGAATATCAGGTGGTGGGATTGGAAAAGTACCCATCAAAGTTGAATCTTTCAGAAGACCCACTCCAACATTCTCGTAACCAGGGGGTGTCTTCGAGATGAAAGGAACGTTGCTAATACGGGAATCGTAATTAAAGAAGGCCAGTTGGTCAACAGTAACGACCTTTCCTTGGTGTGGGAAACGTACCACATGAAAAAGCGTAGACACAACTGCACGCATGGAATCAATCTAGCTATGTCCAAGTAAAATGTTATAATCAAGAGGTGCATCGAAGACCTCAACTTCGACATTGACCGATTTACCTTCCAACGTAATAGACAGTGAGGGAAGAACACCGTAGGGTTTAAAGCATGTACCATTGAAAGCCTTAAGTGTATTGTGTGATTCGGTGAGGGTAGGAGAGCCAATGGCTTTCCAACAAGTAACAGACATAACGTAAGTCGAGGCTCCTTCGTTAATAACAGTTCTACATCTATTCTTGGTTTCAACAACAACTTGGATCTAGAATGTTAATTGAGGAGGAAGCCTTGGAACGTGATCTTCCAAGTCAAAGATTATGAGATTAGTATCCATGGGATCAATTCCACCGATGGCCTTTAACAGTGCCTTTCGTTGAGCAGGAAAACTTTGTAGGACTTCGAGAGCTGACATGGTAGAGGGTGCTTGTGCAAGGTATTCTACAATATTGTAGTTTTGTGCAACATGTGCATGAGGATTGAACATAGACTTTCGAACAATGCCCTTGGGAGGAGGGCGAAGAACTGTATCGAGACCCGGTCTTTCAAGATGAAGAGGACCGTTTGGGGATGAAGTTGAAGGAGAAGGTTGAACCAACGAAGGTGGTATATCATCAAATTTCTCTTTTAACGGAGAGTAATATTTGGCTCGAGTTGCAACTGCAACTTCGTTCTTTTTAGAATCACCTATACACATAAGGACATAAGAAGAGGTAGAAGGGGTAGCTTGGTCATGAATGACCAGTTGGGCTTGCTACTGAGAAGGGAAAGGTCGTGACAAAAGGATAGGTGTAGGAGATTTTCTGCTCCCTTGAAGGAACTTAGTAACCTCACCGCGTCTTGGACAATCTTTCGTGTAATGATCATCACCACAAATCAAGTAGGGGTGACAAGGCTTACGTTTGTCTTTCTCATCATCGGTTTGCATTTTGGATTTACTAGATTGTGGATTATTATTCTTGTCCTCCTTGTTATTACCCTTCCCTTTCTTTTTATTTTGATTCATTCTGGTAGGTGTGGATTGAATAGAATTAACTTCGACGGTCTTACCGGTGGAAGGAGAAGGAGCGGGAGAATTGTTTGCATTACAATTATTAGGTTTGGGATTGGTGTGACCGTCTTGCGTCGACTGGGTCTCAGTGTGGAACGTTCCAATCACACCATCAACAACATGAGAAGTTGTTGGAGATTTTGGGGTACATTTTGTGGAAGGACGAGGAGCGTCAGGGATCAGATCGTAAAGTGTTCTCATTTGCAAATAAACAATATAGAGATATTGAGCATGACTAATTGCCTGCTCTTCAGTGACAACACCACCCATGGCGACATCATGAGTGATAGGTCCAATGAGTGATTTGGTAAACCACTCGGCCAACTGTTGATCAGGAAGAGGAACTTTGATTAAACGTCTTCTTCTCCTCCACTCATGAATGTGATCGGAAATATGAGTAGATGAGGATTGCTTGAAAGAACTCAAAATTTTGGATCTCATATCATATCGAATTGGTAATTGGTAATGTGTCAAAAATTCCATCGCTAAGGTGTTAAAATCATTGAAGAAATCTCGCAGTAACTCGATGTACCATTTTGTTGCTGAACCTTTGAGAATTCGTTGGAAAAGTTGTAATCTGACGGAGTCATCCATCAAGGAATTGGATGAACACCACAAATGAAAAGTCATAACATGATTATTCGAATCTTCTCCTGCTCGACTATCAAATTTAGGAATGTTGGACGGTAACTTGGCTGGTATGACAGGCCAGTAAGGAGAATGTAATATAGGATCATTCAAAATCCTAGACAGATCAGGTAAGTCCAAAGTGGCCAGGAAAGGAAACTGTCGGTTCACTTGTGGAAACTGGTATTTTTGAGGGGGGAGACCTGTAGGTATACCAATGGGACCATAAGTAGTCTGCAAATAAGGAGACAGTCCTGACAGATTCGGTTGTGGAATATTTTCAGACACATAGCCCATAGGGTTGGGTTGACTAGAGTTGTTCCTTTGGAAAGGAACACTAGATTGAATGTCTAGACCCCAAGCAGGATTAAAAGAACCTAGATATGGTTGACCGAGGTTAAGGGGTACAAAAGAGTTAACTTGAGGATGTTTCCCCCCAGGCGGTTGTAGATTTCATTGGAAAGGAAGATGCCAAGGTAAAGATTGTACCACAAGTTTGTTATGTCCATAAAGTGGGTTATGGACTCCAACCTGAGGTTGTCCCCCAAGTTGAGGTTGTGCCCCAATATGAGGTTGTCCCCCGAATTGAGGTTGTGCCCCAATCTGAAGTTGTCCCCCAAATTGAGATTGACCTCCAACCGAAATCTGGAAACCAGAAGTGATAGAAAGACTGGTGCCTCCAAGCGGATTGGAGCCACTAGGGCCAGATCCTCCAAGCAAAGGTGGAGGAGGAACATAAGACCCTCAGGAGAGAACCTGAGCAGGTGTAGGAACAAAACCAGCAACAACATTATACCCAGGAGGAACAAAAAGTCCAGAAACTCTAGATGGAACCTGAGTAGAGGTAGCAACAGAAGTATTCAGAGCTCTATACCCAGGGGGAAGTGACGGATTCGATCTAGGTGGAAGTGGTGTCCCAATTGGAGCTTGGGAGATAACCACATTTCCAGTAGGAATCATGGTAGCTTGTGGGACCATAGTAGAATGGGCAATTTGGAGAGTAGGAATCGAGTGAGAACCAATCAACAACTGGTCTAGAATGGTGGTGACGTTACTAGTAGTACCAGTAAAATGGTCTAAAGGTACCGAATAGGTAATAGATGTCTTTGGCACTTGTGATTCCATAGGTTGATCAGGACTTGCTCCTAGGTTATCGTACAGATCATGTACTATCAAAGGGATAGAACTAGGAAAGGAAGTTCCAGCAGTGTGAGTCAAGGTCCTAAATGGTTCACTGTGAAAAAGTGGATCCTCTACTCCAGATCCTGGGTTAGGTCCGGTAGGTATTTCAGTATTATCAACAACAACAATTTCTCCAGAAGAGTTCATGCAAAGTATATGAACATCTAGTCTAAGAGGGGGAAGTCTGAATGCCTCTAAAGAGTCTGAAACAATTTGAAATCCTTCTAAAGAGTGTGTGCTTCCAACTTCAGAAGTTACCTCGTTGTTGACTACTCCCTCTAGAGAGCCTTCTAGTGAGTTAGAAGGCAAGGGTTGGTAACCTTATGGATCTTCCGGGGGTATCCCTTGCATCCTACGTGAACGATGAAGGCTGATGTTGCTTGAGCCAAGTAAATAACTAAGAAAATCTATGGCCGACTAGAGGAAACAAACAACACTCACTAATAAAATATCGAAATCAAACCAAGCAAACAAACCTTCTTATTTCGAAGTCACTAGTCGGTGATGAAATCCAACGTCGCGAAATCAAGGCAAGAAGGGGATGGGATAAGCGGGTGGAAAAGTTACGTTGACAACCTACTTAACGGACTTACACCCTGGTGCAAGATCCCACACATAATCATGGGTATACCCTCCAAGGATCCCGAGTGAGTTTGGCCAACGTCGATTCCAGGTACTGTGAAGACTTGCCCCTCCACAGTCACCTCGTGTAAGGAGCCTAGAGAGATAGGATACTAAGGTTACCAAATACAACAGTAATTCCTGGGGAAACAATCAACAATCCGATCCACGCGCAAAGGCAGGGTATCTAGCCTGAAATCAACTCGAAAGGCTTCCGCTCATAATTGTGGGTATACCTTCAAGTGACCCCCATAATACGCGTAATCTCTATTCCAAGACCAACAAAGCATGGTGAGTAACTCTGCTAGTCTTAATGCGACCTCGGGTTTGACGCTTGTGTGAGAAGGCCTTCCCAGGACAAAATGTAGCAATTCGATTTGAACTATCCCTATCACAAGATACTATTGTGTGTTTTGATGCTTTGGAGAGTGTGCCTTACAACCTATTCCAAAGCGTTATACTGGCTAATATTGGTGAAAAAGATCACTAGAAAATAAAAGTTACTAATACATTTTAAATTTACGTTGTGTTTTAGAGGCTATTGCTTACTCAAAAAGGAAGATGGAAGTGAAACTGTTGATGTTGTGACCTTGACCCAATAAAATGCAAAAAGAGATGAATGTGCAATTTTCAATTCAATGAACTCTAGTTACATTAGGGAGAAGGTATGTCTTTTGAAGTACAACAAGCTACCAATTGCAATTCCTTAATTCTGAATGAACACAATTCCAAACAATCATGAACTACAAATTTTCCAATTTCTTCTCTTTACAAATATTTCGAATGTAAAAAAATTTGTATAAGGGATTACCTAAAAAGAATAAATGAACTCAATTCTTCCTTTCCATGACAAAATCATAGATGTGATAACGGAAGGAAAACGTAATCCAGGAAAATCAAGACATTCTCAACACAATTCCCAAATCAAATTCGTAATGTAGGCAAAAGCGAAAAAGACAAGAAAAACTCTTGACATAAGCAAGCAAAAAGTGTTTCTTAATCAAAAAAAAATCTGGCAAACAAAATGAATCCAAAACTCAGAACAAACCAAAGACTCTTCGTCAAACAAGCACTCAGATCACGATCTGAGATTATATCCTTGTGACAATGAGCAAAAGTAAAAAACTTGCAAAATGCAAAGAAAGACTTTCAATCACTAAAAACCAATCACAAGCAAGCTTTAAACGTAGGAATCAATCAAACATGGAACTAGGAAGTTCACCCTAGGGTTCTAAGACAAATTTGGGTGGTAAAAGACAGAATGATTCACTCCATCAAAACCTACAGGAGTCGTCGCAGGTTGGGCATGGGACACAATGCAACGAGAAAGGGTCGTCGCAAGCCACTGGCGAAGTAGAGTGTGACGTCGTCACACTGGATTGGCTAAGCAGAGGGCGACGTCTCAGGGTCGTCGCAGGCTGTCAGTAAGGTACAGTGCGATGATCTCTGTAAATTTGAAAATTTTGGAAGAAAGGAAAAAAATACAAAGGAACTTCTAAACCCAGGGAGTCGAAATGGATCACCCACATACTCAAAGAATAAAAATTATCAGAGGAAGGTAGGCTAAAGGAAATTAGGAAGCAAAAAATCAAAAGGAGGTCACATCCCTAGTATGGTCGCCAATTTTGTTACGAGACTTATCGGCAAATGCAGACATAAACAAATCTCCCTACATCCACCTTGATCTAGAACAAAACATAACAGAACATGACGCTTTCCCTAAGCTCTAATCATTGAGTTTACTATCTAGCAAGAGATGGGAAACATACCATTTAAATATCACTTCCTCTTGTCATTGTTGTCCTAGCTCCACTCCAGTGCTCCTGTGATATTGGATCTGCAAGGGAACACAAGCCAACCAAAGTGAAAGCAATAATTCATTCAACGAGAACCTATGTATGTGATCAAGGAAGCATACAATAAAACGAGATGAATTTTATGGGAAAGAAGCATATCACTGTATTATGTAATAATGAAAGTGGAGATTACAACCAAATCCCTAATGTTGCAAGGTCCCCTTCCGATGACCCTTTGCTCCAACACACACACTTGCTCCAATCTTGAATGAAGAAGATCCACAATGACTTGATGAACTGAAATGAGGCTCTCAAGAATGATCCAACGCCGAATTCTCCATACAATCTTAGCCAATTCGGCATTCATTAACCTTAAAATAAACCTTAGCCTTTTCCATGAGAAATCCCTCTTTATATAGGGTAAAGAGAGATGGTTAAAGAGATTAGGATGATCCCACCAAATCAGAGACGCGAGTAGGATCCCAACCATACGGATGCCACCTCACCTTCTAGAACTTCCGTGAAGGTCGAACTTTTCTTATCCTTTTGACATCGTCGCACCCCAGCTATAGAGCAGCCTGCAGAGACGCCACGAACCAGTTTTAGGGCAGAGTGCAACGACCAGGCATCGTCGCACCCTGCTTATGGTGCAGCCTGCGACGACCTTCCTTAATAGGGTTTTTTGGAAGAGAAAGCCAGACACTTTCCTCATGGAGAAAGGATCTTTTTGGGAACATGAACACATGTTGTCAATGGATCACTATGGTGACCAAAATAATATGTAACACCTATCTATGAGACAATCTGCCAGAAAAATTTCTAAACATTGATTGTCATACACATGCCCCATAGAATAGGATAGAATACCATCATCCTTTATCAAACATGGTTGTAAGTTCCCCAAATAAAATTCTACATTTTCAACATCAACAACACGTTCTCCATTCTAAAAAAATTCTAAGCTATCCATAAGAAAACATGGGTGGAAATTTATCATGTAATTTTTGAAAATGCATTTGCTAAATATGGTTTCTCCAAAGGCAATAATTTTGCAACCTTGAATCTAGAATCATCATTAGTATCATAAATAGGATCCCCACCAAAATGAAAACAACTTATATCCCATTTATGTCTTTCAATATATAGAAGATCATCAACATTTTCAATCTTATGGCCATCATGTTCTTCTTCAAATGAGAATTTGACCAAATCTAAGGGTTTCTCTACAAAACTTTTATTTTTCAAATAATCAAAGGATGCATCATAAAACTCAAAAACCTAGAAAGAGTACAAGTTACCAAACCCTTGTCTTCATGCGGAGGAGATATTAAAGCTTGGATGTTCTCACCATCTAGGCCTTCACTAATGTCATCATCTTCAATGGACTCGTGAGGTTGCTCATGTTCTTCTTTGTCCATGTGTTTTTCATGTGCTTGTTCTTTAATAGAGTCTTGAGGTGGCTCTTGCTCTAACATGGGAACATGAAAATATTCATCTTCCACGTGCTCTTTATGTGCTTGATTCTCCATAGGATCATGAAGTGCTTCTTTATTTCCATGTATGGCGGCAACAAAATCTTAAAGAATCTCTTCATGCTTTTCTTCATCATAATATAGGTCCCAACATTTGAGGAAGAGAAGGATCAAACCTGCAAAAGAAGATATGTTCACTGGGCCACTACAATACTTGATCCAACTCTATGCATTTCCTTCCAAGGAATATACAAATAGTCTTATTAGAATGTCCTCATGTATTACATTGATATTTTAACCAAATTTCAAGAATGATGCGACATGTTGAGTAGAAAAAGGAACATCACCATCAAACTTTGGAATGTGCTTTAACCACTTTGGCGAATAGTTATTTGCATACCTAGGAATTTTCTCAAGATCAATAGTAGGATACAATTCATGAAATTCCCAAGGTGCCATAATTCCATCATTGTAATTTTATGAAAATAAGATGACACATCATACCAAAAGTGTGTGGAGTCACCAAGGTGAATCTTCAATGCCACCCTACAAACATAGTGTCTTCAAAAATATGCAAGGAACAAGGACTTCATCCCTCCAATGGAGTCACCATATGAGTAAACTTAGACAAGGTTTTGGTTTCTACTCGTACAAATGGGTTGAAGCATAGACTTTGGATAACCAAGCAAAATGACTCATTTATCCCCAACAATATTGTCGAGATGTTATCACACAATATTGCACCTCATTGCAAATCCTTTACAAGGTACAAGGATGAGTGGAACATGGAAGTATTGTCATTGTCACCTAGACAAGTACTTCCCCCATTTTATTGAAGGACAACTCCAACACAAGGGAGGCTTCCCTAGTAGCACTTAGGATTCCTAAGGAAAGAAAAAGTGAAGTCTAAGGTTACCTGTGTTACTACCCAAATTGCCACCAATGGATTATGATATATGTGCTATAGATTAGGTGGTTACTCAAAGTAAATTTCAAATTTAGGCTTTGCTCACTTTAGGATTGCTTTATAAGGATTACTAAGTGATTATTCAATGAAAAATTATGCCAAAACAGTCCAAATTTGAGAATTACTAAAGGCTATCATAAAACTTGCATAAAAGATAATAAATTAGAGTAGTAAATAGGCTATAACAACAATAGGTTTTAGCCACTTAAACAGGTTATAAACAAGTGATTTTTAGGGCTAAAACAAGCAATAAAACTAGGGTTTATTTAACTTGCCAATTTCTAAAAATTTAAAAGCATATAACAGCCAAAAAGGACCAAGACGTCCAACCCTAATATGGTTGTAATACAAACCAACTAGGGAAAGCTTCCAATTAAAATGATTTTTGGGTCAAAAATGCAAAAGAAACCCTAGACATCCAGGGTTTTGATGGTTGAAAAATAAGTATTGGTTGTTTAAACCCTAAATTTACCTAAAACAAAAGTAAAATTTGGAATTTTGAGTTTAAGATTGACTAGATATGAAAAAGACTAGTGCTTATTTATTTTGGGGGGGCATATGGGATCAAAAAAGGCCTCTCTTGAGAAAGTGCAAGTGAAACTAGGGTGATAGTTAGGTTTGTCCACTACAAACCCTAAAAAATCTTCCTAGTGACTTACAATCTTCAAGATAATTCAAGGGGAAGATACTCCACTAGTAATCTTCCAAAAGTTTTGAAGAAGGGACTTGTTCAAGAAAATAGAAAGAGAGTCCACCACCAACACTAGAGAAGCACAACTACACTTACAACCATTCATAAACAAAAATCATAAAGACTAATAGAGATCACTTACTCAATAAATCGATTCAGCCAAAAAACCTTTGATCCAAGAATATCCATGAAATTGTAAATCGTCCACAAGACATCATCCTCAAGAAGGCTCTCTAGTTATGCATCCATAGCAAAAATATAGAAGTAATAGCAGAGAAGTAGTGTTCTCCACAAGTTCTAGCAATGAGTTACAAATGAGAGGTGTTTCTCTATTTATATGAGATATATCAACCCTCTCTTTATAAAAATAATAGCCTCCTAGCTTTTAGCCTAAAAGAATATTAAATACCATTATCTCTTTACAAAACCTAGAGATATSGTCAAAAATACATAAACCATGAGGTAGTTATGCCACCTATACATTAATATACATTATACATGAGAGAATGAGTCAAAAGACCACAAAGATTCTCCCTAAATTAAGTAAAATAYCCTCAAGTGCAAGGTTGTCCTCCTCAACATRTGAGATGACCTCCTCAAAATCCTCAACGRCCTTCTCCAAAGGTGTCCCATGAGTGGTAAAAGATAAGCAATGATCTTCTCGCGACRTATTTTAAAATCACCATAATTATGTCARWTTTTKCCCAAATATTTATTATGACCACCTTTCRGAAATATCGTGACCATTTTTCATATAATGGCATTGATCTKGTGGAATTMTGGACATTCTATCAAAATATAAYTGCTCTTGAAGCTAGCCACCCTCAAAATATGTGTTGAAATCTCCTYAAGGCATGCAATGGCCTCMTCRACATCCTCCAATAAGCACAATGTTMTATGCAAGTCATCTCAATGATCTATGTAAGGTACAACATCCAAAGCAAACCTCAAGGGACCCAAAGAAGTCATTGATCCCAAGGCATGTGCACAAATCCAATGCAACATAAAAGTTGTTGATGTTTGTAGCATTAGACAGGTACTTTCGCACAGGTCTAAGTGTCTAGACATGTGGAAGTCATCCAAATCATTCAACCTTAGTAATTTACTTTAATTAAAGGAATTATTAAAGTAAAGTGTTTTTATAATTAAAGTGAGTTTAATTTAATGAAATGCTAAAGTTATTATCATGAGTGAATTAATGAATCTTTGTCATCAATCTCAAGTTAGTTGAGATCTAATCTCAACCATCAATCACTTTGGAGTTTAGGGTTATGTTTGATTTGGTCATAACTCATATATGAGGTACCAGCAGACAAATCTCGTGCAAATTGAAGGTACCAATGGATAGATCTAACAGATCTTAGATACCAACAAACAGATGTAATGCATATCTAAGGTATCAGCGAACAAATCTAGTAGATCTGAAGTACCAACAGAAAGATCTAGCATATCTGAGGTACCAATGGACAGATCTAGTGTAGATCGAAGGTACCAATGGATAGATCTAGTGCATATTTGAGTTATCAATAGGTAGATATAGAAGATATGAGGTACCAGTAGGTAGATCTAATAGATATGAGGTACTAGTGGACAGATCTAGTGCAGATCTAAGGTATCTGTAGGCATATCTAGTAGATCTGAGGTACCAGTGGAAAAGTCTAGCATATTTGAGGTACCAGAGGACAGATCTAGCATATTTGAGGTACCAACGAACATATCTAGTGCAGATCTGAGGTACCAATGGGTAGATCTAGAAGATCTAAGGTACCGACAGGTAGATCTAGAAGATCTGAGGTGCCAGCAGGCAGATCTAGTAGATACGAGGTACTAGTGGACAAATATAGTGCAGATCTAAGTGTCTAGCAGGGGGGTATTGGCAGATTAGGCAGAGGGATTCTTCAGCTGAGGACTAGAGTTGTCAGGTTTGTTGTAATTTGTATTTTTCCTTAGTGTGCCATTTTCCCAGTAAGGGACCCCTTATAAGCTTGGAGTCATTATTTAATGAAAATTTGATTTGAAGGGAATAATTTATTTGTGCCTGTGTGCAGTTTGGTTTCCAAATTGCTTCCGTTGTTTTTCCTATCCAGTTGATTTTATTCAGTGAGTTGTAACTTAATTTTCACCAAGGAAATCGCTGGGAAATAATTTATCTATGTGTTTGGAATAGAGTTTTTCAACATCGTATCAAAGCTTTCACTCTAAGAGGGAGACCAATTTCAGGTTATACAACCATTTATGACAACAAATCTATTAGAATTGATTTGTAGCAGTGGGTGTTTAAAGGACTAAACACAAATCCATAGCAGTTTGCAGCATATATGTCAGATCTGCAAGGAGATCTTTGTAGATCTATAAACCAACAAATTTCAAACCCCGGTATTCATGGTTTCGTGGGTGCTTGAAGGACTAAGCACAAATTCTTTATTTTACTGTGCCTGAAGGACAAGGAACATTTTTTTGGCAATTTAGACCTGAAAAATGGTAGTAGCTAGTCTTGGGTTTGAAGACAGGTTGGATGAAGCATGGGAGTTATTCAATAGGTTGATAGAGAGGGTCTCAAGGATCCATGTGGGACTTGGTGATGATGTCAAGTATGTAGTGAAGGGTGAGGGAACTATTTTGTTATATCTTGAGTCAAGTGGTTCATTGGAATCCCAGGATGTGTTATATGTACCAGTGACAGAGGACGAGGAGTAGGAGGCTATGAAGGGAGAACAACATTCAGAGGCTTCCAGTTCAAGGAGTCAACCTTCAGGTGGGGAAGAGGAGTTGGCCCCTTCTAGCTCTGTCAGGAGACCCATGTGGTTTATGCAGACATTGAAGGATGCTCAAGAGCATGTTGAGGCTCCTAGGAGCACTATCACTGAGAGCATGCCTCCGAGAAATTTTTTGAACTATATGGCACTAATGAGTAACATCATTGATTATGAGTCTTCCAGTGTTTAGGAAGCAGTAGACTAGAAATTTTTGTGGGTTTCCATGGGGCAGAATGATGTGTGGCACATTGTGTCAAGACCAAAGGGATAGCCAGTTCTAGGTGCCTCTTGGAGAAGTACATTCCTCACTAAGAGGGATTGTTGATGTTTGTAGCATTGGACAAGTACTTCCACATAGGTCTAAGTGTCTAGACATGTGGAAGTTGTCTGAAGCCTTCAACCTTAGTAATTTACTTTAATTAAAGCAATTATTAAAGTATTGCCTTTATAATTAAAGTGAGTTTAATTGAATGGAATGTTTAATTATTAACATTAATGAATTACATGAATCTTAGTCATTGATCTCAAGTGAGTTGAGATTTAATATCAACCATCAATCACTTTGGAGATTAGGGTTATGTTTGATTTGGTCATAACTCAAGATTATAAAAGCAAGGCTAGGTGAAGGAGAAAGACACAATAGAGAACATAGGAGTAAAGAAGGAGTTTTTCCCATGTGCTTGAGTCATCCACTTAGGAGCAAAGAAGGAATTTTTCTTAAGTGCTTTAGTCATGAAGGAATGTGATTCAAGGGGATCTCAAATAGATGAAGAAGGATTTTCTTCTAGAGATCAAATCCAAAGGAGGAAGGTGCAACAAGAGGAGAAAACCCATCATCTAGAAATCAAAGGACAAATTTCTTGGTATTCCAACAGCAGCAACATGTACCAGCGGACAAATCTAGCAGATATGAGGTACCAACAAACAGATCTAGTGCAGATATGAGGTACTAGCAGACATATGTAGTTCAAATCTAAGGTACTAGTGGACAAATCTAGCATATCTAAGGTACCAACAGACAGATCTAGTGCATATCTGAGGTACCAGTGGATAGATCTAGTGCATATATGAGGTATCAAAAGGTAAAACTAGAATATCTAAGGTAACAACAGGTAGATCTAGTAGATCTGAGGTACCAATGGACAGATCTAGTGCAGATCTGATATCAATAAGCAGATCTAGTAGATCTGAGGTACCATCAGACAGATCTAGCATATCTGAGGTACCAACGGATAGATCTAGCGGATACGAGGTATGAGTGGATAGATCTAGCGTAGATCTAAGGTACCATCGTACATATCTAGTAGATATGAGGTGCCAACAGGAAAATCTAGGTTGATCTAAGGTACCAACAGACAGATCTAGTGCAAATATGAGTGTCTTAGCAGGCATATCTGGGCAGATTGGGCAGAGGATTTCTTCTTTTGAGGACCAGAGTTTCCAGGTTTACTATAATTTGTATTTTTCCTCGGTGGGCCATTTTCCTAGTAAGGGAGCCCTTGTAAGCTTGGAGTCATTATTTAATGAAAAGTTGATTTGAAGGGTATAATTTCTATGTGCATGTGTGAAGTTTGGTTTCGATATTGCTTCCGTTGTTTTTTCCAGCCAATATATTTTATTCAATGAGTTGTAACTTAATTTTCAGCAAGGAAATCACTAGGAAATAATTTATCTAGGTGCTCGGAACAGAGTTTTTCAACAAAAGTAATCCATGTCAATTGTAAATGCCATTAGGTAGAGAAACATCAAGTATCATCTTCTAACTTCACAATAGCTCATAGAATTCATATAATTTTCCAAGCTTAGGTATGATGGGGGGTTCATTAACCCCTATTACACGTGTCAACACCCAATGAGAGAAGTAGTTCCCAAGCAAACCAATCAAGGAGAATGTGTAGTGATAGATGGTATGGTTTGGAAAGTAACTTCATGAGTTGCATTGCATAGTCACGTGAGGTTGTTTAAAATGTTCATCCACATTAGTGCCTTTGAAATATGAGGGAGCATTTATGCATTGAGTTACCCTTTCCTCGACACTATGTCTTACTACCCCTTATTTTCCTTTTTTCTTTGTTTCACCTTTTTTGGTTTTTCAATTTTATTTTATTTCATTAATTCATTTTTTTAGATATGCATTTTATTGCATAGGACTTGGGGTAATGGCTTCATAGGAAGGGTGGCATTGCTCGTGCTTTGGTTCTTTGACCTTTTTTTATTATTAATTTTTTCTTCACCTCGAGCTTATAGCTCTTTTAGAGTGAGGCTCTTCTCATGGAACTATGAAGCATGGACCTTTTTTGTGACATATGATAACCAACCCATGAGCGGGATAATTGAAATTGGGAAGGATGGAGAGTGTTAATTATGGATTGGGATATGGACATGCTACACCTTTCAAATCCCCCTAATAGTACGACTCAACCCAAGTGTGACAACACTTATCTAGAAAATGACTATGATCCACCAAGGTGAAACAAGACAAAAGGCACAAATTTAGAGCATCATGATTCATTATCTGATTCAACGAATGATCACCACTTTTATGGCAAGTACATGCGACATATGAAATAATGAAATAATATACTTCATGTATGTCAAGCACCACAATCACCAAATGTGAGTGAACTGAGCAAATGTAGGAAGCATCTTTGTTCAACTATCCATAAAGAACTATGGATATCATCTATGAAACTGTTGTTTGTGATAAGAAAAAAAAAAAAAATATGTTATTTGTGATAAGAATCCCAAGAGAAAAAATCTCTTCTAGTTACCCCTAGAGATGTTAAGGGATAACAAATCGTATGAGTTTGAATTTTATTTATGATAAAGGCATTTATATAGTCGATGACTTATTAATAGTGTTCAAGCTAAAATTATGAATTGTTATATGTAAACAACATTTAAAAATAACATAAATTTATAAACAACATAAAAGCCTAAGAACTAAACAACATTTAAAAATAACATAAATTTATAAACAACATTTAAAAACAACATAAAAGCCTAAACAACATTTAAAAATAACATAAATTTAAAAACAACATTGAAAAACAACATAAAAGCCTAAGAACTAAACAACATTTTAAAATAACATAAATTTATAAACAACATTTAAAAACAACATAAAAGCCTAAGAACTAATATACCAATCCAACATCAAACTTTGACAAACGCAAAAACTTTTATAAACAACATTTAAAAATAACATAAATTTATAAACAACATTTAAAAACAACATAAAAGCCTAAGAACTAATATACCAAGCCAACATCAAACTTTGACAAACACACAAAAACTTTTATAAACAACATTTAAAAATAACATAAATTTATAAACAACATAAAATTTAAAAATAACATAAATTTATAAACAATATTTAATTAAAAGCCTAAAAACTAATATACCAATCCAACATCAAACTTTGACAAACACAAAAACTTTTATAAACAACATTTAAAAATAACATAAATTTATAAACAACATTTAAAAACAACATAAAAGCCTAAAAACTAATATACCAAGCCAACATCAAACTTTGACAAACACACAAAAACTTTTATAAACAACATTTAAAAATAACATAAATTTATAAACAACATTTAAAAACAACATAAAATTTAAAAATAACATAAATTTATAAACAACATTTAAAAACAACATAAAATTTAAAAATAACATAAATTTATAAACAACATTTATAAAAAATTTATAAAAAATCTCTTCTAGTTACCCCTATCTTCTAGTTACCCCTAGAGATGTTAAGGGATAACAAATCGTATGAGTTTGAATTTTATTTATAATAAAGGCATTTATATAGTCGATGACTTATTAATAGTGTTCAAGCTAAAATTATGAATTGTTATATGTTATCACTAAGAAATCCTCAATCGTTGATTCATCTGTCTACCTGTATCTGTTTTTGCATAAATACTAAATTGCGGATGTATGATCGAGTAGAGTCATATGGGAGTGATTTTTATTTGTGATGAAGGCATCGCTAGATTTATTTTATGACCTTTGCTAACTATGTGTGACTTGAGTGTATGTGAGTATTTTTATTTATGTTGAAAGTATTGATATAATTATATTTAGTATTTTTTCTTATATATTTTGGGTGATTTAGTTTATATTGAATTGAACACTTTATTATATATTTTGGATGATTTAGTTTATATTGAATTGAACACTTTATTATATTTTATTGAAAATATAGAATGTTTTTTTTACAAAAAAATATTTTGGGTGATTTAGTTTATATTGAATTGAACACTTTATTATATTTTATATATATATATTGGGTGATTTAGTTTATATTGAATTGAACACTTTATTATATTTTAGTGAAAATATAGAATGTTTTATTTACAAAAATATTTTGGGTGATTTAATTTATATATTTTATTGAAAATATAGAATGTTTTATTTAAAAATATTTTGAATGATATAGTTTATATTGAATTTAACACTTTATTATATTTTGGTTGTTTGGTTGATTTAGTTATATTGAATTGAACACTTTATTATATTTTATATATTTTAAGTGATTTAATTTATATTGAATTAAACATTTTATTATATTTTATTGAAAATATAGAATGTTTTATTTACAAAAATATTTTGGGTGATTTAGTTTATATTGAATTGAACACTTTATTATATTTTATATATTTTAAGTGATTTAATTTATATTGAATTAAACACTTTATTATATTTTATTGAAAATATAGAATGTTTTATTTACAAAAATATTTTGGGTGATTTAGTTTATATTGAATTGAACACTTTATTATATTTTATTGAAAATATAGAATGTTTTTTATTTAAAAAAGACATAAAGCATTTTTAAAGTTAAAGTGACGAATTATTAATAATGTTCAAGCTAAGAGTTATGAATAATTCTTTATTATGACGTGATCGTATATCTAACTACTTATGATCCAAGATAGAGCAATATTAGAATGATTTTTTTAGTATGACCCAAGTTAGAGCAATATGAGAATGATTTTTAGTATGGCCCAAGTTACAGCAATATGAGAGTGATTTTTATTATACTACTCCTGACAATATATAATATTGGTTTTATGTGTTAATTTGTATATTAAATGGTTTGACTTTAAACATTTTGTAATGGAATTTAATATTAAATTTAAGAAACTGAAAACTTTTATTTTTTAATATATAAAATAACATATTATTAGTTCTGTTATAAAATTATAGCAATGAGTTTGTTTTTGATGTGACATTAATTTGTTTTTTATCATAAATTTATGTATGCAATGTAATGTTTAATATAGAAAAACAAATATATATTTTTGGATATAATAAAAATATTTGTGTTTCTTATTTTTAATTAGTTGATATAATTGAATTGTTATTTGTTCCCTTAAAGTTTTTCAATATGTAGAATTAATTACATAATCAATTCATTTCACCAATCACCACATCTAAATATAAAAAGTTGTACTATGTATTTATTATTATGCATTATTATATTTATATTATATTTATTATCTAATATATTATTTATAATATATTTATTATATTTATATTATATTTATGAATATTATAGTTTCATTCAACTTATGGTTCAATATACATTTTGAATAACAAACAACCCTCAATTATTATTTTTTGACAAAAAATATTCATTACTTGTGCATTTAGTTATATTAAGTTTCATTGTTCAACATGTATTTCCCAAAAAACTTAACAGGAAGTGCGTTGTGATATGTTTGAACTCTTATTAGACCCTTCAGATGGTTCAAAGATTTAAATTAAATTCAATGCTTTTGTTTATATGTATGTTCGGTTTTAAACTAAATTCAACATATTTGTTTATGTGTATGTCTTACTATAATTTATGCATCCATTCAGTGGAAGAGCATCCATTTTGAACCGTCAGAGAATGTTGGGCATTTGAATCGTTTCAAGCAGGCAGAGAACAAGTTCGTCCCTTCGCTCTACATCGTCGTAGACGATGGTGCGGGGGACTTCACCTCCGTCTAGGACGCCATCTATTCGCATCCTCATCAAGATCAATGCATCCCCAACATCGTTCGCATCCTCATCAAGATCAATGCACGAGTCTATACGTAAGTATGATTTCCTTGTGATCTTGTAATGGAAAAATAAATGGATTTATTGAGTTGATATATAGTTGTGTGAATCATTAATACATTCAAGGAAAAAGTGAACATACCCTCCACGAAGGCCTTTATAACTTTGCAAGGAGACGTGCAAACTCTACCATTATAGAATGGTCGAACATGTTTGGGACTCTCGGACCCAACGGTAAACCGTTGGGTACATATAATAGTGCTACGGTTGCAGTCAAATCGCCTTACTTGATTTGAGTGTTTAAGTATTTTTTTTCTACTAAAGATTTATGGACTAAGCTAATTAGGGAGCAATCTTTTCTTTTTTTAAGGCAAAAAAATAGGTTTGAATTTGGCTTGATTTTTAGGGGTAGCTTGAGTCTGGCATGGATGAAAGTTTCATGCATTCTTATCTTAGAGATTTTGCTCTATTTTAAACCAACTCATATGCTCAAAAAATCGATCAGACTTTTAAATCAACCGAAAATTCAAAACTACATCACCAAAAAACATGCCGAAAAAATAACTCAAAAAAATTACTCCCAAATTAACCCACTCCAAAATTTATCTATGATTTACAACCAAAATTTTCAACCAATACAATTTATTTTCTTCACGATCTCTGTCATATCTTAATCCCTAACTTGTTGTGATCTCATATTATTTTTAAGTAGATATTACGAATTCTTATATGCGTGAAATAACCTTTAATCTAGGGTACCATGGCAGTAATGACCTTCCACCTGACTTATTTACTATTCTGTAAATTTGAATTTAACTAAACTTAAGTGGCCAAGCAAATTTTTGTTACTTCACGGCTTCGGACGCAGTATAAGCATTGCATTTGTTTATGATGAAGGCATCTACGGAGTTGACGGCTTCGGACGCAGTATAAGCATTGCATTTGTTTATGATGAAGGCATCTACGGAGTTGACGAGATTTAGTATTTTCAAAAAGTGTTAAGTAATTTTTTTAATTTTAATTTTATATATTTTAAATAATTTAGTCTATATTATTTATTTATTTATTTTATCATATTTTATTATTAATTAATTATTTATTTATTTTATTATATTTTATTATTAAATATTGAAAATATGATAAATTTAATCACTTGTTAAAAGAGCTTAAGATTGATTTTTATTTATGATGAAAGTATCTCAATTTTATATATTTTAAATATTTTAGTCTATATTAATTATTTATTTATTTTATCATATTTTATTAAAATATGGTAAATTTAATTACTTGTTAAAGGAGTGTGAGATTGATTTTTATTTATGATGAAAGCATTTATAGAGTTATGAAATTTAGTATTTTCAAAAGGGATTTGAACCTGTGACCTCTTAACAGGAAAGACATGTTCTTAATCATTAAGCCCAATGTATTATATTGTACTTTTTAATGATGTATATTTATTTTTTTAAGATGAATTAATTTAATTTAATTAATTGTGTAGTTGTTGTATTTTAGTGGAAAGATAACCAAATTTAATCACATTCACAAAATTTTATAAGATGAACTAATTTAATTTAATTAATTGTGGAATTGTTGTATTTTAGTAGAGAGATGGCCAAATTTAATCACACTCACATAATTTTGTAGTTAATATTTGTATACTTATTCTCTTATGTTCTTCATTGAATATTTTTCCTTAATAACTATTAATTTGCTCAATTTTTTAATTTATATATTCATCTTTTAAAAATAGATTAAATTAAAATTGATCACTTATCCATTTGATTATATTTTATTGGAGAAATAATGAAATTTGATCACTTTCACACAATTAAAATGTATTTTCACATAATTTTATACTATATATAAAATAACAAGATGTACTCTCACATAATTTTATACTTCAAATAAGATGTACTCCCACACAATTTTATACTCTATTTGGAGTGACACGATGTACTCTCACATAATTTTATACTTCAAATAGGATGTACTCCCGCACAATTTTATACTCTATATGGAGTGACACTAGTGACACAAATAGGATGTACTTTGACCAACAACCTTTTTTTTCAAATAATATTTTCTTATTTCCATAGATAAAGTTTTTCTATTTACATACATGCAATATAAGAAGAATGTTTTTCCCTAAATTTTAATGTAATTAAATTTTATTTTAAAATTGTACTTTCAATAGCTATTAGAGATGCTAAAAGAAAACAGAAAAATAAACAAAAGCAAAAATCCATGAAAAGATCATGATTTTGAATATAATACACATAAAAAGAATAAACTTAGCATAACCCAATTGCATGAAAATCCATGAAAAGATCATGATTTTGAATATAATACACATAAAAAGAATAAACTTAGCATAACCCAATTGCATGAAAGGGAATGCTTCAAGAGCAAGAGTTTCTCGAAACTTTTCTGCAAAGTTTTGTAGATACTTAGCATCGGATCGGGTGTTTGAAGTAATAGATGGAAAGCTAGTGCAGAGCCAGGTCTCGAAGCCACATACTCTACGGAGCACTCCCCCTCCCATACTGAACCAGTTAGGCAAGATAATGCATAGGACATTCCCCTGCGGGCTGAGGAGGAAATAGCAGCGGATTTTGCTCCAAATGATGGCAAAGGTACAAAGGAAACTACAATTTCCATTTATGGCAATGAATTGCCCATGCACATTGATTGTCATGCGTGTTTAGATGGTGAATCTCCTTGAAATTTGACTCTCAAGACCACAAGCTCAACACAAATCCTCGCATTTTCTAGGCTTTTGGTTTTTTGGTAGACAATTTGTTTGGGTTTGCATTAGCTTTTGGTTCCTCACTCTAGACATGTGACAGTTTCTATGTCTTGTTGAATTTTTCCACGAAGGCATGGTTGAGATTTTAGGTCTATGAAATTTCACATGTACATATTGATTATAATGCAATATAATAGATTGTTTAATTAAAAAAAAAAACCTAGATCTATTTTCATTGTTGATCTATCAAGTGTCAAGAGGTAAATCCCTTAAGGTGTAAACTTTAATATATATATATATAAATCAAATTTTAAAAATAAGTGATAAAACATATCAATAAAATGGTTTACTCTCCTCAATCTAGTCTTGATATTAGTCTTGATATCATATATTTCAAAAAATAAAAATGAGATTATTCATAAAAATAAAATAAAAGACCTTTAAAAGTTGATTTCTAATCTTCCAAAAAGTTGTCAAAAAATCACATATCAAATCTTGTATAAATGGACAACATGCATGAAAGGTCATCCAACTTCTAAACACAAAATAAAATATTATAATCTCTAGAACATTCTAAGAAAAACCTAGTCTCATAAACACAATGTGCATTCTGCCATCCAAATTATTATTAAAGTTTACACCTTAAGGGATTTACCTCTTGACTAATTTTAAAAAACATATATAACTAATTTTAAAATATAATCTAAGTTAAATGTTATGATGTATAAAAAACATGATCTAACTCACACTTGACAAGCTTATTTATTTTTTAATACTTATAAACAATATAATAAGCTAAAAATAATACAATATTATTACAAGTCAAAACACCCTTTGTAACGTCCCTGGCCAACAACACCATTGTCGGGCAATGCTACTGCAGAACATACCTTGACTTCTACAAACTAGCTTAGATAACGCTACCCAAACAACCTAGCCATCCACAGACCGGGTAACGCCACCACGCGAAATCTCACACACACACACACATATAACATGCATTTTAATCGAATTAAAACACTTAACACAAAATTATTGCTACCATACAGATGCAATTGAGATTAACAGTAAGTCCACATGCAACGGAACACATGATACATTTCAAGTAACCCAAACATGCATAAAATACATAATTAAGCACAAAAATGATACTTATCTTTTAGTTGGAGTAAATCCACCATCTCAGTGCAGACCTTCCACGAACCTCCCAGCCTTAGATTGTGCTGCTCATCAATCTCAACAGTAGATCACCCCCGAGCTGGGACTAAAATCCACCGAGCAAGGGAATTCTAGGCTTGGCAAAGACAACAAGGAAGTTTTACAAAACAACAGGAAGGATCCTTTATCCCAGGAGCCACTTATGCCCACAGCTCACAGACCCTCATTCCCCACATGCCTGCTCCACCCCAGGAGAGTACACCTTCACTACTACAAGTCCATCGACCAATACACCTCTTTTACCTTGGGCATCAGCAACAGGTTGGACCAGAAGTCTCAGAGTACTATAGCTGCTACGGGACTCCCTTCCAGGAGAACTCACTTCCCAGCAAACTCTTTCTCCTGGGAGAGTTGCTCACAGGCCTGACAATCTGCTTCTTCAATTCAACTCCTAAGTAATACTGCAATAGCATTCGGCTATCATACGAGTGACAACAGCAATAGGAACAGTTATGGACACCGAAAATGGCAACAGCCTAATGCTAAGACACAACACGGCTCAGGCAAACACAAGGCAGCAACCCCAAACGGTTAAGGCACAAACTTAGATTTGTAGTGTGGATAAACCTGGGTTCACAGGACACACAGGTCGGCTTTTCCCTCCCCGACCGGTTTCTTAGATGTGCAAGGTTATGCAGAGGGCAGACGCAAAGGCCCCAACGGGTTAGATGACGGATGGGAAATGGCAAGCGAACCTCCTTCTCGTGAGCGGTTTTCTCAACTGTGCGTAGGTAACCAAAGGTTGACGTCTGAGGCCAACGATTTTAGGAGGAGGATGGAAGAATGGGGAGCGAACCCCCAACGCGGTTTGACTCTGGGTTTTAACTGCATGAGCCCAAGTCGACACCTGTCTTCCTGGAGCTACATGCACTCCACTTAGCATACATTCCTTTTTCCAGGAACTTAGGACAACACTCAACAAGCCAACCTTAGCCTTCTGGAATTGATAACAAAATATTATTCCTTTAGAGGTAAGCCCCCTAGCTTAGCCCCTAGGCTCAAACACTTAGCCTACTCCCTTGCCCAACCTTGTGGAACCTTAGTCCCCCATCACTCTTCTTCGTGGTTGGTCTACACGCAATAGTGTAATTTTATTAATGATGCGAGTACTTACATATACAAAATCAGGCTCATTGGCCTTAACGTCTGGCTCATTGGCCTTAGCATCTGGCTCACTGACCTAATAAACACATAAGTCTCTCAGCTTATAGCCATTCGTCTCACCAGCCTATAACCATAATTACAATTCAGCAATATAATTGGGGCTTGTCCTTAGGGTATTACAATCCCCTCCCCTTATTTTTGCACTGACCTCGGTGCAACTTCTTTACACAACATCAACAAGATTTTCAAAATCTTCAAAAAGATACAGGTACTATGTTCGCATAGCATCTTCATGCTCCCATGTCGCATTCTCAGGACCATACCAGGTCCACTGCACTTTTACAAGCCCTATGAATAGATTCGGGAGCTGCTTACTTTTCCGGTCCAGTATACGTCCCGGATGCACTTGCAAGACGCCTTCTTGCTCCACCTAAATCACATTCCAATCAATTACATGATTAGCATCAGGTATATATTTCTTAAGCAATGAAACATGAAACACATTATGCACAGTCATGGATGCAGACAATGCAAGCATATATGCAATTGGTCCAATCCTTTCTAGGATTTCAAATGGCCCACAATATCTGGCTGCCAACTTGGAACAGTTTCCCAGCTTCAGGGAACTTCTATTGGCTTTCACTTTCAGGAAAACATGATTGCCAACTTTAAACTCCCTATGTGTTTTGTTCTTATTAACATAACTTTTCAGCTTGTCTTGGGCAGTTTTCAAATTCTTCTTAATCCTCAGCATTTGTTCTTCCATTTCCCTGAGAAAATCTGGCCCAACTACTGCCCTATCAGCTAGGTTATCTTAGCTTACTAGGGTGTTGCACTTTTTGCCATAAAGTGATTCAAATGGCCTCATCTTCAATGATGTTTGATACCCATTGTTGTAGGCGAATTCTACCAAGTGTAGTTAGTCTTCCCATTTAGATGGTTTGTCCATCACATACATCCTTAGCATATCTTATATCACTTGGTTTACCCTCTCTGTTTGTCTATCAGACTCAGGATGATAAGCAGTGCTTAAGTTCAGATTTGTTCCGAACCCTTTGAATAACCCCTTACAAAACTTTGAAGTGAACTTTGGGTCTCTATCAGACACAATTGTCTTGGGAATATCGTGCAATCTTGTTACTTCCCTCATATAGATATCAACAACATTAGTTGCCTTGTGAGTAGTCTTTAATGGAATGAAATGGGCAGCTTTCGTAAGTTTATCCACTACCACCATGATTGAATCATGTCGTTTGCCGGTTCTAGGCAATCCTATGATGAAATCCATTGTTACTACCTCCCACTTCCACTCAAGAATGGGTAAAGGTTGTAGCAACCCTGTTGGGTGCCTATGCTCAGCTTTAACCTTCTGGCATTCCATACATCTGGCGATGTATTTTGCAATTTCTTTCTTCATACCTGGCCAAAAGTAATGGCTCTTGATTGTTGCTGTAGTTTTCTGATATCCAAGGTGCCCTGCATAAGGCACATTATGCATTTCATTCAAAATCATAAGATTCAAGTCATGGACATCAGGTACATAAATTATGTTCTTGTACAGAAGTGTTCCATCGGCTTCTAATTTATAATTTTCCACTTTCTAAGGCATCTCACCTTGTTGTATCTTTGCTACCAAATCCCTGTACTACAAATATGCATTTGCAACCTCTGAAATTCTGCCTTTAATATCAGTTCGGTACATCCTAACGGCTATAGCATGCAATTCATCCACTCTCCTGTTGAGTGCATCAACCACTTTGTTTTCCTTTCCTTTGATATGCTTGATATCAAAGTCATACTCACAAAGAAACTCCAACCACATACTCTGTCTAGCATTCAAAGTTGGTTGATCAAACAAATACTTCAGACCATTATGGTCTGTCCTCAGTTCGAACCTCCTTCCCATGAGGTAATGCCTCCATTTCTTTAGAGCGTGTACTATGGTTGCTAACTCCAAATCATGAGTTGCATAGTTCCTTTTGTGCTCTTTCAACTTTCTGCATTCATAACAAATTATGAATCCATTCTGACTGAGGACTCCTCCTAGTCCTTCTTTGCATGCATATGTACACACTAGAAAGTCTTCATTCGGATCTGCAATCCTCGGGATTGGAGCACTGGTTAACAACTGCTTCAATCGCTGGAAGCTTTTCTCACATTCCTCTTTCCATTGAAATTTCTTCTCCTTCCTTTGCAAGGAAGTGATGGGGTGAGCTATTCTCGAAAAACCTGCAATGAACCTTTTGTAGTAGCCAGCCAGACCCATAAAGGATCTGACTTCTGACACATTCTTCGGCACTGACCATTCTCTGATGGCTTCTATCTTCTCAGGGTCCACGGCTATCCCATCCTTTGAAATCATATGCCCCAAGTAATGGATGTGTTTTTTATAAAACGAGCACTTGCTCAACTTGGCATACAGTTGGTGCTCTCTTAGCACTTGCAACACCATCTTCAGATGTTGTTCATGCTCTTCCTCCAACTTGGAATACACC
This sequence comes from Picea sitchensis, assembly GCA_010110895.2. Classification (NCBI taxonomy): domain Eukaryota; kingdom Viridiplantae; phylum Streptophyta; class Pinopsida; order Pinales; family Pinaceae; genus Picea; species Picea sitchensis. The sequence goes on along the minus strand of SNQJ01S0058072.1, from coordinate 19,022 downwards.
AAGATGTCATCCAAAAAGACTATGACAAACTTGTCTAGATATTCCCTGGATACACCATTCATTAGGCACATAAAAACAACGGGTGCATTTGACAACCCAAACGGTACCATTGTGAATTCACAATGACCATACCTTGTCCTGAAGGTGGTCTTGTTAATGTATTCATCCCTTATCCTTACTTGGTGATATCTTGACCTGAGATCTATTTTTGAAAATATCTTGGCATTCTTCAACTGATCAAAGAGGTCATTGATCCTTGGAAGATGATACTTGTTCTTTACAATCACTTTGTTCAACTGTCTGAAATCGATGCACAATCTCAATGTCCCATCCTTCTTCTTCACGAACAAGATCGGGGCTCCCCAAGGTGACACACTTGGGCGTATATACCCCTTCTTCATAAGCTCTTTAAGCTGCAATTGCAGTTCTCTTAGCTCTAGTGTACTCATTCTATAAGGATTTTTTGACACTGGAGATGCTCCAGGCATCAGGTTTACCGAGAAGTCAATATCTCTTTTCGGGGGTAATCCCAGTACCTCCTGGAATACATCTTCGAAATCTTTTAATATTGCACGGTCTTCAATATTTGAGACCTCATCCTTAGATGCTTCCTCCACATGGGCTGCAAATAATTGACAGCCTTTTCTGTAGCACTTCTTCAATTGCATTGTTGAGATTTCTCTGACAACAATTGCTCTGGGAATTCCTTGGACTGTTCTCTGATTCCCTTCCTCATCCAGGCAAGTGAATGTCTTATTATGACAGTCTAAGATGGCATGGTGCTGGTCCAACCAATCCATCCCAATTAGACAGTCATAAGAACCTAAAGGTAAAACATTCAATTCAACCCTTGTGCTCAGTCCATTCATGTCCACTGGACATGACTTAACCAACTCCATAACCTTTCTCTTGGTTATTGTAGCCAGCTGCACTAACCAAGATTTTTCATGTTTGCTTCTCGACAACTGCAAACTTTCCACCACTCTAGGATCTATATAACTATGGCTAGCCCCTGAATGAATTAAAATAGTGAAGGCATGGTTGTTGACCATACCTTCCACTTCAATCATATGCGACTAATATTATGCTTGCTTGTTGTCTAGAGCTGCGTAGATCCTCAACATTCTACTGCCCATGTCCTCCACTGTTTCTGCCTGTTGAACATTGTGGACAACTCTTACTTTGTCATTTATGTGGTGGCAATCTCTGTACCTATGATTTCCTTTACAACCCCAACATTCCATAGGTGGTTGTCTTGGCATTTGCCCACCTACTTCAGCCTTACTGGGCTCTCTAAAACCTAGCTGTCCTTGAGGGCTCTTCCTAAAAATGGTGGTTTGTTTCCCTTTTTCCTTTGCTCCCTCTTAAACTTCTTCTTCTCTTCCCAAGCTTTTTGGAAAGTAGGCTTTTCTTTTTGTTGGTCATACAAGCATTTTGCTCTCCTTATTGTTTCTTCCATAGTCTTAGGGTCATCATACTGGATCTTATCGCTAATGGAAGATGGTAGTCCACTCAGATACCTTTGAATTTTGACAGTCTCATCCTTGATGAAGGGGACATACTTCAACAACTCTAAAAATCTTTGTTCATATTCATCAATGGACATGCTACCCAGCTTGAGTTCGAAGAACTCTTTCATTTTCTTGTCATAATACCTCTTAGTTAAGTACTTCTTTTCAAAATGTCTCTTGAAGTCCCTCCAAGTAACATTATTCTCGCTGACATGTTGTACTTGCACAAGCTGCTCCCACCATATGGATGCCTTTCCTTTAAGATGGTAAATGGCAATTCTTCCCTCTGCATGAGAAGAATAGTTCTATAGTTTGAAATATTTCATCATGCCCAGCAGCCATGTCTCATCATCCTCATCTTTCTTGTGTTCTCTGTCGAAAGTAGGAGGTTTAATCTTGTTCATTTCACCCTTCATTTCATCCACTCCAGACCTCCTGTGTTTTCTGGTAGGAGATGGGCTTGAACTACTGTGTGCTCTCTTATTGGAACGTTCCGGGGAGTGACGGTGATGCCTCCAAACGCTTGTTGATCTTTTTTTCTTCTAAGGGGTCTTGCGACTCCCTGTTTTTCTTGAGTCACTCTCCTTTTCCAACTTCTTTTCGATTATTTCCAGGCTCTGTATCAACTTTAGGTTGAATTCTCCCTGTTGTTCCCTGGCTTTCATGAGCTTTGTGTTATCTGCTCAGTGAGTCTGGGCATCTTTTTGCAATCTTTCAATCATTTTCATCATGCACCCTTCCTTGTCTATCTCTTCTCCATGCCCATTGGAGTTCAATCCTTCGACTCCCAATTGGACATCCATTCCTTTTGTTTCATTCTTTGAACTGGAAGCATTCCGTTCCTCCATTTCTCTGCGCTCAGTGGAAATTCGGTTCGGTTCTGACACTCGTTGACTCTGCAAACACAATGTGCAGTCAACCGATATTTGTCAGGCCATAAATCCTTAACAAATTTCATGGCATTCATAAACCACTATGATTCAAGAAAACGTTTAGTTTTCTTTCTCTGTGATTCTCGTTCAATCAAGAATCCCCGCAATTTTTTTTTTCTTCTGAGCTCTGCTCTGCTATAATTTCCGGGCACTAGCCCCTTTCTCTCAGTCTCCAACCCACGTGATCATGGGTCGTGACCAAGCGCTAGGTAAAAAGGTGCATACTCGGGACTTCGACTTATGGCTTCAGAAGTCTTCAAAGCACATCACAACAACTTTATGAGTTCCGAACTAACGAACTCGTGAAGCAGGGAGGATCAACAATCCATGACCACTCAACATTCAACGATCGATACCCACTGTGCAAATTCTGTCATCGGAGCTTCGGGACTTCAGAGCTTTGGAGCTTTGGGAACTCGGAGCTTCGGAACCTCGGGTTTCGAAATCCTTCACGTTTTCTTCCTTCCAATCTCCGACTTTTGAACTTCCAGACTTCTTTACCCTCTGGGTCCACCTAGTACAGATGTCACCAACTCAGGTGGTGGCACGTGGCATGTCTGGGAAGGTCCACGTCACCCCTGGAGACGTCGTCCGGCCCCACCACGTCTACCCTTTCTCTTTGAAACTTCGGGCTTCGAAAGTTTGTGCGTAGGCGCATCCCACTTCTCTCGATAGTCGAATTTTCGGACTCTCCCTATATAATCGACGGTCCTTATCTCTCCTGCAACTGACGGTCAAGATCCACTTTGTGATTCCTTGGTTCAGAGGTTTTCACCTCTCTTCTCTTCAAATCTTTCTATTTGTGAATTACGAATGATTCTCGCGACTAACCCATGCACGACTTCTCCGAGATCTAACGGTCGAGATTCTCCTCTCAAATATACGATGTAGATCTCTTCCAGGACTTCAGAGTTTCGGGTTTTGGCCTTTCTCTTATCTTTGCATCAAGCTTCACCGACGTCGCGAAGTCTGAAGGGCTTCCAGGTTAACCCTTCCGCGCTTTCTCCATATCTAATGGTCGTAAAGGTTTTCCTTTCCTTCTGAATAGATCCTACGGTTCACATTACTCGGCAGTCCAATACCACTTATGTCGTGGTTTTACGATACCGCTACTCCTCCTAAGCTTCGAAACATGGCCAATGAAACCTCTTGGCACTCAGGAATGTTTCTGAGGTCCAAAATTGGTTCCTCCTAACACAATTTCCACTTGAAACCTTGGGTCCAATGACCACTTATCCAGCCCATCCAGGCTCAATATTGAAACCATTGCTCTAATACCAAATTGTAACATTCCCGGCCAACAACACCACTGTCGGGAAACGCTACTGCAGAACATACCTTGACTTCTACAAACAAACTAGCTTAGATAACACTACCCAAACAACCTGGCCATCCACAGGTCGGGTAACGCCACCACGCGAAATCTTACACACACACACACACACACACATATATAACATGCATTTTAATCGAATTAAAACACTTAACACATAATTACTACTACCATACAAATGCAATTGATATTAATAGTAAGTCCACATGCAACGGAACACATGATACATTTCAAGTAACCCAAACATGCATAAAATACATAATTAAGCACAAAAATGATACTTATCTTTTAGTTGGAGTAAATCCACCAACTGCGTGCAGACCTTCCACAAACCTCCTAGCCTTAGACCGCACTGCTCATCACTCTCAACAGTAGGTCACCCCCGAGTTGGGACTAAACTCCATCGGGCAAGGGAATTCTAGGCTTAGCAAGGACAACAAGGAAGTTGCACAAAACAACAGGAAGGATATTTTATCCCAGGAGCCACTTACGCCCACAGGTCACAGACCCTCATTCCCCACACACCTTCTCCACCCCAAGAGAGTACACCTTCACTACTACAAGTCCATCGGCCAGTACACCTCCCTTACCTTGGGCTTCAGCAACAGGCTGGACCAGAAGTCTCAAAGTATTGTAGTTGATACGGGACTCCCTTCCAGGAGAACTCACTTCCCAACAAACTCTCTCTCCTAGGAGAGTTTCTCACAGGCCTGACAACCTGCTTCTTCAATTCAACTCCTAAGAAATACTGCAACAACATTCGACTAGCATACAGGTGACAGTAGCAACATAAACAATTATGGACACCGAAAATGGCAACAACCCTAAACGGTTAAGGCACGAACTCGGATTTGTAGTGTGGATAAACCTAGTTTCCCAGGACACACATGTCGGCTTTTCCCTCCCCGACTGGTTTCTCAGATGTGCGAGGTTATGCAGAGGGCAGACATAGAGGCCCCAACGGGGTAGACGACGGATGGGAAATGGCAAGTGAACCTCCTTCCCGTGAGCAGTTTTCTCAACTACGCGTTGGTAACCAGAGGTCGACATCCGAGGCCAACGAGTTTAGGCGGAGGATGGAAGAATGGGGAGCGAACCCTCAACACAGTTTGACTCTTGGGTTTTAACTACATGAGCCTAGTTCGACACCTGTCTTCCTAGAGCTGCATGCACTCCACTTAGCATACGTTCCTTTTTCCAGGAACTTAGGACAACACTCAACATGCCAACCTTAGCCTTCAGGAATTAATATTAAAATATTATTCCTTTAGAGGTAATCCCCCTGGCTTAACCCCTAAGCTCAAACACTTAGCCTCCTCCCTTGCCCAACCTTATGGAAGCTTAGTCCCCCATCACTCTTCTTCGTGGTTGGTCTACACGCAACAATGTAATTTTATTAATGATGCAAGTACTTACATATACAAAATTAGGCTCATTGGCCTTAGGATCTGGCTCACGAGCCTAATAAACACATAAGTCTCTCAGCTTATAACCATTCGGCTCACCAGCCTATAACCAAAATTACAATTCAGCAATATAATTGGGGCTCGTCCTTGGGGTATTAGACCCTTTTTTGTAGTAGTAGTAGTAGTTGCATTTAAATTTATATCCTTATCATTTCATTTCAAAGTGTAACACTTATATGATAAGATTTTAAGAATAATTTATTTTCCCTTGATACTGATTTAGACAATCTCATGCTTCAAATATAACTCCCTTTGGTCATTCACTATATATTTGCAAGTAAGACATTATTTTGGTGGGAAGAATCAAAGTTAGATGGGTATATAAGTTAATAATGGTCATCATATATGGTTCAATTTATTTTTTGCATCATACTATCTTGGTGGGCCTAATGGTTAAGAACCTGTGTTTCCTCCTAAGAGGTCACAAGTTCAAACCCATAGGGGGGTAGGGTATGTATACCTCAATAGACTTTACTAGTCAAATCGTTGGGCGTATGGGGTCTCATGCACCAATTTGGTGTTTGGCTTGGTCGTGACCTTAAAAATAGATTATTATTATTATTATTATATCAATTTGTAGATAACACTAACTTCCAATTATTCAAAAAAAGTGTGACAAGTTAATGAAAGGGCCTTTGTGATTTAAGTGTTACATTCCTATTGTAACATAATTTACATTCTAAATATTTGTTGAGAACTTGAACTTTTAACATTGTTACCAAGAATGGGTAACCCCACTAAACTATTACATCAATCTATCTAGCAAGTTATCTTGGTGTCATCTTAGTGTCTTTTTTTTTCCACGGGAAATTTCTCATTATATTTATAAAAATATAATTTGTTCTCACAACATCCATTATATCAAAAGTTCCTTGACTTTCTTGGGATAATCCAAAAAACAAGCTACACAGAATTTCCAAATTCCTTACAATAAGATCATCTTCTCCTAAAGATCCAAAAAAGGACAACTATAAAAAAGGAAAATGTCTTTCATACCTAGCTAAATACTGAAGCTACTGTTACCACCAACTTTTAACTAGGATACATATAAAATAGTCCCTCTAGTTCCTTCTAAAACATCTTTAAAAAAAGAGTCTGTCCCTCATGACCACCTTCCCATTGATTGTAAGTTATGCTCCCATGCAGTTTTGTTAGTGCCAATTTTGATAATCTGTCCACCTCTTGATTCTCTTCTCTATAAATATAAGCAAAGGATATGATCCTGAAGTATTTGAGAAGTTTTTTAATCCTATCCTTCCAACATTCTAAGGTAACAACCTATAAAGCTCCTTTCCGATTAAGCTAATCAATGACTATTTTAGACTCCCCTAGAACATGAAAATCTGGAATTGAAAGTCTAGAAGCCAGTATTAGGGAGGCCCAGGCACCCATAAGTTATGCCCTAGTGTTTGTTCCGTTTCCACAATTTAAATTCCATTTGTAAGCCGTTTAATTATTGACCTTTATCATGCCACGTGCCCCACTTTGTTCACCATTCTGTTGCGCTGCCCTGTCGAACCACCCAATGACTTTATCTTCTGGGATTTCAAAGGCTGAAATTCTAGGAAGATAATCTTTTTCCTTTTTCCTGTATTTGCCCACAGCTCCAAGTGTTAGGAAAACTATCTTTTGAATATAGGGAGTCCTTGAATCAAAGATAGACTTGTTTCTATCAAGCCAAATAAACCAACAAATAAACGCTGGCAGAGTTGGAAAATCAAGGTTTTGTTTATCCCAATTTTCAAAGCACTCGTTCACCGATAGGCCATTCCATCCATTAGTGAGATTTAGAGCAAGTTTAACTCTTTCCCAAACTGAAACAGTGAAAGGACAATTCACAAAGAGGTGCTTACCAGATTCCCTCTTACCTTTGCAGAGATGGAAAATCCCTGGCCCCTCCCAGCCTCTTTTTTGAAGATTTTTCCACATTAGAATTTTATTTTTAGCCACCAGCCAAGCAAATAACTTGATCTTTAGTGGGCAGTCCCATCTCCACAGTTTTTTCCTCCAACCGCCAATTTTACATTTCCATGGTTTTGTAGCTACTGCGTTATA
>SNQJ01S0058071.1:26699-38673 GCA_010110895.2 Picea sitchensis | reverse complement strand
TCGTAATAAATTTATTAGATAAAACAATTTATTGATATTAAAATGAAATATTCAATTCACTTCCCTAAGCTTGATTTCATTTATTTCGAAAACCTTAAACAAACCATGAAAAATCAATGAAAACTTCTAAAACAAAATTTGTAGCTATTGACGATAAATTTCCAATGATATATGGACTTCTCAAAATGGGGATCATAATCAAACGTTATCACAAAAAAAAAAATCTACATGTCGTAGCTTTATTTCCAAAACCATAAACAAGAAACACATAATCATTAAAAATGTATAACTAAAAATTTGTAGAGATTGGTGAGACCATTCCAATGGTATACGACACTCGTCAAACAGAGTTTAGGATCAAAATGTATCACAGAATTTCAAACATGGGTTCTTCTTTCATCGGTGACCTTTTAGAACATTTTTTGCGCTTGGGAAAAACATGACATTTTTAGCACAGTTTATGAGGGAGGACCAATGGTTAGAACTGTACTTGCCTATGATTGGATGACTAATATTACACTATGGAAAATTGTTTCATTGGCATCGACAATTAGGAGAACGAGTTTTGTGCAGGAATTGTAAGGCTTGGTAATCTTGTCGATTCCCGATGAGTTCATCGACATCGACGAATATCCGTGTTTCTCAACCAAAATGTGTAATTGAAAAAACCATAACACTGATGACCATGATGATGATGATGTGTCAGGTGACGTGATATATGCCGTGGTGACTGATGTAGTAGCTGGCATGGCAAGATGAAGTATTGAAGAGGACATGGCAACTAATGTGGATGACTGACATGGAAAAATGAAGCACAATCTGCGACATGGACATGAAATGGAATGATGATGTGTCATTGTAAAAATGATGACTTGGACTAATACGATTACATGGCAGCATGACAGGTAATGATGACATGGAAAAATAGAGTACAGATGGTGATGTGGCAATGTATGGTTGGAAACATGGCGGGCCGATGTGGTAGGTAATGGGGACGATGACATGGATCTTGTATGACCATAAAAAATGGATGTAGTTCACATAAAGGAATTCAATGGTCAGGATACATCCTCTCTCATGATCGACGTCTAGGATTCATTCTTTAGGTTCATGGTTCATCAGCATCGGCTGAAACGAGTTTCTCTTATTAAGGACTCAATCAATTTCATTGATGCCCGATGGCTTCATCGACGATCGACAAAATATGTTTGTTGTTTTGAATTGACACAAAATCCTGTTGACATCAAGGGCTTCATCTACACTTTCAAAATTCCTTCATCGAGATCGAGAGTTTCGTAAATTTCTATTCTTGTTCTTTCACCCCAAACCCCTAATGAGTTCATTGACACTCTTTAGAGAATGTTGTGATTTTTCCCTTTTTAAAATTCTTTATTTTGTTTTCCTTTCCTGATGCAAAACATGAGATTTTTTGGATTTTCTTGAGATTTCAAATGCAAAGAATAAAAAGGGAAAAAATGCATAAACTTAACAAAGGAAAAATATGAAACCTATGTAAAGCCGAAAGAGAAAGGTATATAATGGTTAAAAGAAAAGTGTTACCCAAAAATTAAAAAATTGTAAGGGTGTGTTGATGATTCAACACTCCTCTTACCTAGACCTTGTCCATCGTAGCCCATTTTATTTAGGAGTTTAGAGACAATACCCCTAGTATGCTTCTCAAATTCACCAAGTTGTTCTTGAGAGATGTTTATGGAAGGTGAGCTTACCAAGGTGGCCTTATTTATGGTTCTAGCATCTCTAGTGGTAATGGAAGGTTGTATTGTTTCTATGTGCTCTTGGACAACTGCTTGAAGACTTTTCAAGGCCTTCTCCTTCTCTACCAACTCTAGTTGTAGTCGTATCATCATCTGTGTGAACCTATCCTCTTGACATTTATCCATTTGAATGACCTTCTCACCAACGTATACAAGCAACACCTTGTGCTTGTCCCAATCTGTCCTGAATGCAATGAGGGAGGCTTGGCCTTCTTTAAATTTCATCTTGAGCAATGGAAACAATTTGGTAGAAGTCTCCATGTGCTTATCCATATATGCCATCCTCAAGTTAAACATATTAACCTGCACCTTCAAGCTCTCATTCTCTTCTCAAAGCTCGACATTGTTGGTCCTTAAGTCTTCCAACTTATCTTTGCTTGCTTTTCCCATGTTGCATTTCACAATATTGTGTTCACAGTTATAGAAGTAGTGTCTCCGTCAAGAATGCAACCTCTATGATACCATCTGATCCATAATCGATGGGCTCATAGCCCATTCGCTTCACCAACATGGACCTTGTGTGATATTTAATTTCTAAACTCTATCTTAGTTTGTATAGTGCCCTGCATAATGACCTTAATACTTCTCTGGAGGATGAAAGACCTATTCTCTATGTAATCTCTATTCCAAATGATTAATTGGCTCCCTCTTTGTGTAACCTACATACAAGTAGCCACATAACAATTCTATGGAAAATCATCTTTGGTCCTCAATGTGAGAGTTTCCGATGGCATCACATGCAATGGGTATATGCTCCAACAATCAACTACATAATTATTTTTCTCTATGTGGTAGTCCCACTCATGGTAGAGTCCTTAAGGACTCTTGAGTCATGGTAGCCTCCAAGGACTCTTTACTCAACCTCAAGATGATCTGAATGTAGATATGTTCTCACTAGTGAATGGTGAATTGTTACACATCGCCTCACCAACCTAAATAACATTTAAAAACTAGGGATGTTACATGCAGAATGTTAAGTCACCTAATGGATTGATATAGTAGGATACATGCTCCCACATCTTCTAGACCTTGGAAAATGGATGTATGCGCTTCCATTTTGTAGATATGACCATGATGACACATAAATGGGCAAGAAGCCCATACCTTGGGAACTGCACCCCACACATTATTCAACACTTGATGGATAACGTTGCACTTGGTTATGATCGGAAACTACTCAGTTAGGTGGTGCACAATCACTCCACCCTAGACGATGCCTCTCTCACCCTAACATCGTTCTCTTGATGATGATATCATGTGTTGGAGCTTGTTTACCACTTGGACACCATGTGATGGATGGAGATTTGACATGGCACTTGACGATGGTTTTCCACCTTGCTTAAATTGCTTGACAATGACATGGGGCCTTCAGAAGGTCTCTTCACCCATTGGAGGTTTGACGTCACCACACGTGTGACGTTATGATGTTTTATTTGCATAATTTATCACTTGCAGAGGCTATTTTTAGGGGTCGCCCCCACTTGTTATCATGGAATAGTGTCATTTCACTTTATTATTGAGGATTATAGTGCTTGGTTTCCTCATATAAATAGAGGAAGCACTCAAACTCTTTTTTGATCATCACGTCTCCTCACACTTGTGAGAGAGCTCTCTAGAAATGTTTTGCTCTACTTATTTTTGTCTCTTGAAGTCTATGCACACTATTGGAGAGATTTTTTGGATGGATGTTTCTCTTGTTGGTGGTGATCTCTTCATGAACTAGGGTTTCCCGATGCTAATGCACCTTGCTAGTAAGTGTTTCCTTTGATTGCATGTAGTGTTTTCTTGGTTAATCTTGGTAATTTTCTCTATTAGAGTGGTAATTTTGCATGTTATCATGATATTTTTGAAATCTTGAAACCCTAAGGAAGGATTAAGAGTGTTTACCCACTTCTCTTGTTGTTTTCACCTTGAATTTTTGAAGCATTTAATATTTTCCCTAAGGGTTAAGAGAGACTACCACCTTAAAGCTTATGTTAGCTAGGGTTTGGCTTTAGGGGCTAGGAGTGGCTATCTCCCTAGGTTCAAAAGCTAGTTCTATTCATCTTCTTTGCTAGACACATTAGAGAAAGTGGGATGGAACTTAGGGTTTATGAGTGGATAAACCTTAGTTGTTTCTTCCTTTGAGATTTGACCTAGTTTGATGAGGGGATAGCTCTATGGCTCAAATCTTCACTTTTCTCTTGCTTGACCTCCTTTGACGCATTATATTGACTCCATTTTCCCTAAGGAAGTAGACGACACTAGTCTTATGTGTGTGATGATTTATACTCTTAACAACTTCAAAACCCTCAATTAATCTAGCTTTATGACATCATTGGCTTGTTAGTTATACCTAGACACTTTGCAAAATAATTGGATAACTTGTTGCTATCATAAAGTGAATGCTACAACCATTAGGGCTTGTATTTATTGATGCATACTTAGTTAATATTATGGAAAAACTTGCTTATAAATCTCATTCAGCAATTTGATATTGTACTACTTGTTGAAGGCTAATTTCTAAGGCATAATTGCTAATTTTCTTCGTTGATTTACCCATTGTTGTTGAAAATTTCTTATTGTGATATAGACCGGTTAAATGCTTCAATTTTACAATAAAAAATGGTTTTACTTGTTATTTAGTGTCTAAAGGTGATTAATTTTCTATTATATGTTGTTGTCCCTTGACCAAATTTTGGGGAATACTTGGTCATACTTGACCGTTTTTGGGACTTCCACAGCCTGTCAGAGATAGAGCACAAGGAAAAGCAGAAATTGCGGAAGCTAGGCCCACATTAGGTCCTTTTTGGGTTTTGGGGATAATGTAATGGGATTGGGATGTCGACCCATGGGTTTCACCCATGTTTACGCCTTTTGTAATTGTATAAATAGAAGTCTAGGCAATGTAAGAAGAGGCCAATGTGCTAAGTGTGAATAATAGAAGAAGTGATGAATAGCTTAGTGATAGTAGTATGATATATGTGATCAGGTGCTTTGTGCATTCTGTGTGATAGACTTATAGAGCTAAGTGCAGGTCATTGTAAGTTATTGGAAGGACTGTGTGCTTAGACCTAGTCGAGGAAGGAGGATCTAGTGCTATGCAGATCTCCTGTCCTATGCGGAGTAAGGGTTTTGGTGGCTCTGTGATGTAACTGTTTGAAGGTGATAATAAAGAAGAAGAGTTGGTGGACGTAGCCCCAGGGTGGGGGTGAACCACGTAAATGTTGTGTCTTGTGCTCTGTGCTTCGACTTGATGTGTTTTTCTAAGTGCTCTTGATATGTTGTGATAGAATTGTTGATGCTTTGTGCTTTCTAGATGTATATGAATGTTAGATCTGACTTGTATGGTGATGTTTAGTGCTTAGTCTACCGGATATAATCTATCTTGTTATTGTTAAGTGTTGAACTAACCTAAATCTAGTGAATATTGTGATGCTTTGTGTTATCTACGATGTAGAATAGTGATTGAATATTGATGAACTGTTAATGCTAAGTGCTCTGTAAATTGTTGTAATAACAAATTTGTGTCCCAACTAAGGTTGCAGACACCTGAGTCTTGCAACCACCCCTGCCTCTACCTCGGGTGAGACTTCATCTGCTTTGTAGGTGTTTCCGAAAGGGTCGGTAGTTAGGGCTTTGTTGGTGCGCTCTTGAGCGTTGAACCTTGGGTCTACCCCTGTGCCAACAAATGGTTCTATTGCTAGGACCTGAAATTGTGATTGTTGGGAACTGAAGAAGAAGAAGCTTTGTGCAAAGATCTGATTTGAAACCAAGAAATATCTGTGTGTATATATGTTTCCCTAGCACGCAGTATTCTACTTGACCTGTGAAGCTTTGTGCTGAAGAAAAGAAGTCCAATCTAAAGAAAAGAAGTCCAATCTGAAGAAAAGAAGTCTGATCTGAAGAAAAGAAGTCTGATCTGAAGAAAGGAAGTCTGATCTAAAGAAAAGAAGCCAGATCTGAAGAAAAGAAACCTGATCCGAAGAAAAGAGGTAAGATCTATAATCTCTATACTTTGATAAAGTTAAGAATAGAAATTTGGAAGCTTTGTGCTCTAGATAAGCAAAAAATTTTGTTTCTGAAGAATGGATTTAGGTATGTTTAATAGATTATGTCCTGTCCTGAAAACTAAGGCATTGTTAGATGAAAAAAGGCTTGATATGAATAGATCTGATAAGAATAGCGAAAGATATAGTATACATATGCATAGAAAGAACGTTTGGACTAATAAATGGATGCAGGATCCTAGAAAGAATTTTTTGCAGGCTAGCTACTATGACCCTAGTGTGCAGTATAGGAGAGGCTGGGGATCATTTAAAAAAAAGAGAGGATTAACTCTTTGTTAAAGTTGCAAAAGACTAGGACATATTTCTAAGGAATGCCCTGGGAGAAAACCTAGTTTCCTCTGTTGTAAGGCTATGGACCATGAAGTACTAGATTGCCCTAGAATGATTGCTAGGCTTGAATAGATAAATATGGAAAAAGTGAGCCCTGAGGAAGTTCAAGAAACTAAGATTAAAGAAGAACCTCGGAAAGAATCAAAGATTGTATTACTTCAACTGAAAGAAACCCTGGATGATCACAGAGACATCAGTTTGTCAGAAATCTTCTAGAAAAAAGAGCAAATCGAAGTGAGAATAGGAGACTTCGACATAGACTGTGTTCTGGACGAGGAAACACAGGTGAATATCATGACTGAAAGCATGTGGGAAACCCTAGTAAAGCTTGATATGGTTCCTTCACTAGGAGGAATAGGATTGTTTAAAGGAAAAATGGTAACCCTATGTGGAAGGATTACCCAGATAACTATGAATACCAATGGAACTTCGACAGAAGAAGATTTTGAGATTATTAAATTTATTGAGGATAGTACCCTGTTTCCAGTCTTGTTAGGCAAGACCTAGATTGAGAAAGATCAGATCCGAAGGCAAGAAGAAGAGGAAGATCTAGAACAGAAGAAGCAAGAGTTAAAAGAATTTTTGACCAGAAGAATAACGCACTTGATCGAAGAGCAGTAGAATAAATCGAAGCTATGTAGGAATTTGAATGTCGAAGATGAAATAATAAAGGAACAGGAGAATAGACCACCCACTATAGAGCCTATGAAGGAAGAAGTACAAATCCTGAACCCTATGAAGGACATTCAACACCGTGAAGTTACCATGCCAAGAGAAGATAAGAATCGGAATGGGAAAAAGAACCTGGAAATTCAGATTGCAAGTAAAAAGGATAAGAAGCTCATGAAGAAGAAAGCTAAGTTAGATAAGTTACAGAAGGTTCCAGAGGGAACCCCGTAGAAGGAAAATTTGTAGAAATTGAGCTCTGCTGGGATATTAGAACAACGATACATGGCACTTCTCCATGGTGAAGAAATATAGCCGTTGAAGATGATATACCCGTTTGGCTGATGCTCTGAACGACTCAAAAGATAGTTATGGTCCACTACCAGACCGTTAGATTGTGCCATAACGTACATAAAAAAAGTTAATGAACCCCCATATCCATTGCAAACGATCCATTTCATAGATTACTTACTTATTCCGTCATGCCATGCACGGAAGACACTTTTGCTAATTGAGAATTTTATCCTACAAACTGCATGAATTGTGAACAGTGATCACTGTGCTCTTACTCTCTACCCTATTACAGTGACCACGATACTCTAAGAACCTGAGATATTGATCCTGAGTGTATATGTCTGAAGAAGTTAGCGCAACTGAAGAATCTGTAAGAGAGGTACTCGCTAGCCTCAGAGCCGAAAGAATCATGTAGGAGAGAGGATTATCTATAGGTTTACAAGCATCATCAACCAAAGGAGTGCAAGCCTCCCAATGATTGCTCGAGCAGGAACATCCCGAGCCGACGCAGAAAGGAGAACCAAACATAAAGATGATATGGCCAAAACGAAGTTGGTTTCATCCATCCTACCTTCTTACATACCACCTCTGAGCGGTGCGATCAACAGAGACAGTGTACCTAGAGACTTTGAGTACACTCTACTCACTCTGTACCTGCCGAAAGGGGTACGCACAATCCACGCAGATCAAGACAAGATTACAGCATTGAATTTTAGTGACTTCAACCTGGGGGATCGTAAATTTTATAGCATCCTCACCCTATACAAGTACCTAACCATAACCAAAGGAAAAAATTCAAAGATCGTCCCTCAGAAATGGGCGATGAACCTCACACAGTCCACCCTGCTTAATGTTATGAAGATACCACACTTTGGCAGACACCAAGAGGTGAATTCTTGTGTGAAGTTGCTACTGGCAAGTTACCATGGAGGATACTTATGGTTAAACTGTCGCATAATTGTTGATCCGACACTGATCAATCGGATCACAAGGCTGAGCATGCAGGGCCCTGTTCCCCATGATTACTATCCTAGAATGGCTGTGGACTCTACTCTTGCTCAGAAGATCAAAGAAGCCTATGGCGATGTTGAGAAGGGTGCGCGAGGCTACAAGGTAGCTTCTATTGAAAGTGGCGCAGTGCGCCTCATCTGTCAACTAATCGCAGGGAATTTGGTACGCAAGAATCGACCCACGCAAGTATATGGCTTTGTAGTCGACCTTGCAGGGAAGTGCATAGAGGGACTATAGATGAACTGGGTAAAGTACTTGGTGAATCAACTATAGATTGACTGCAGAGAAGCCCAGGATCAGGGGCATGAAATCCATTTTAGCTGGCTCTTGATACTGATAGATTTTATTGCATGGGAGCTACTGGAAGGTGAAACCTTCCCAAACATCAACCCCTTTGAACCATTGGCTGTGAAGTTCAGTACACTGTGGTACTTGAACGATATGAACAAGCAGTGGCAATCCAATGTCATCTTCCATACTTACTACACCGAGTTGAATCTCGCCATCCAATCCGAGCCTCGCATGACCCCGAATACTTTATACAGGTTTCGACCTTTGATGATGTTCAGCGCAGAACAACATTTCATATACCTCACAACGCATGCTGATGAAAACAAGGAGCAACTTCAGTCTTATTATAAACTGATAGAAGAAGATCTGAAGGAAATTACCAAGGAATGGTCGGCAGACCTCCTTGTTTCGGTAGACCCCACAGAAATGTTTGATATCGACAGCCCAAAAGCTGCATAGGATACACTTGGGCCCAGTAAGACACAAAAAAAAAAGAATATGAAGAAGGCTAAGGAAGTCCAGGATATAGACAACCTATCTATGAGGACGGATTCCATTACACTAGATCAAGGAGGTGAGGGAGATGACTTCAATGAACAAATGTCTTGATAAATCATCCATGCATTTATCCACATCTCCAATTAACTATCAACTTCAATTCATGCATGCTCAACCTCATAAATATTTCCTTGATTAAACAATTCAACTCATTGTTCTTTCCTTTGCAACATCGTGCATGCGTCTTTAATTTGCTTTTTTTATTTTATTTTAGGAATCGTTAACTTTGGCTAAGTCATTCTACAATATTTAGTAATAAAACTGGAATGTTCATGCACCCAGTCACCAATTCTCCCATTTTTGTTCTCATGCTTGTGTTTGTCGGCTGACATAAATCTACCAGTTTGCAACATGCAACAGTGAAATTTTTCTCATCATGCTAAATGATTCCCTTTGGATATAGCTGGATCATAACAAATGTATATTAGGAATAAAAATATCTTCTCATAATAAATTTATTAGATAAAACAATTTATTGAAATTAAAATGAAATATTCAAATCACTTCCCTGAGCTTGATTTCATTTATTTCGAAAACCTTAAACAAACCATGAAAAATCAATGCAAACTTATAAAACAAAATTTGTAGCTCTTGAAGATAAATTTTCAATGATATATGGACTTCTCAAAATGGGGATCATAATCAAATGTTATCACAAAAAAAAAAATCTACATCTCGTAGCTTTATTTCCAAACCATAAAAAAGAAACACATAATCATTAAACAATTATAACTAAAAAGTTGTAGATATCGGTGAGACCATTCTAATGGTATATGACACTCCTCAAACGGAGTTCAGGATCAAAATGTATCACAAAATTACAAACATGGGTTCTTCTTTCATTGGTGACCTTTTAGAATGTTTTTTGCCCTCGAGAAAAACATGACATTTTTAGCATAGTTTATGAGGGAGGACCAACAATTAGAATGTACTTGCCTATGATTGGATGACTAATATTACACTATGGAAAATTGTTTCATTGGCATTGACAATGGGGAGAATGAGTTTTGTTCAGGAATTGTAAGGCTTGGTAATCTTGTCGATGCCCGATGAGTTCATCGACATCGATGAATATCCGTGTTTCTCAACCAAAATATGCAATTGAAAAAACCATAACATTGATGACCGACAAAGACACTTGTACCATGAAGATGTGTCAGGTGACATGATAGATGACGTGGTGACTGATGTAGTAGATGACATGGAAAGATGACATGGAAACTAATGTGGATCACTGACATGGAAAAATGAAGCACAGCCTGCGAGATGGACATGAAATGGAATGATGATGTGTCATTGTACAATTGATTACTTGGAAATGATGACTTGGACTAATATTATTACGTTGTAGCGTGATGGATAACGATGACATGGAAAAATAGAGTACATATGGTGATGTGGTTGTAACACACCCACTACGGCATAATAGATTTTTTGACTTTTTCTCCTTTTTCTCGAGGGACATAATCCTCGAGTTCCTATGAGGTCCTAGAGAAGGCGAGCTCTTCTTGCCGAAACCTTCACTAAACCAATCCACCGGTTCTTTCATTGAAAACGCGTCGTGTACAACTCAAGCACCAAGCATGGGCTTCACCTCCATGTGATCCTTGGTTATGACCCTCAGCCAAGCCAAGAGGCGCCTTTCGCATTTCGTGACTCAGCGATGCCTGAGAGTCAAGTCTTTCGACTCTTCAAACCCCGAAACCCAAAATCATACCTTCGTTGATATCGACGGCTACGATTCTCCCCCCGTGATCCAACGGTCCTAGCCATATCGGGATTTCGGTAATCGGGAGTTTGAAATGCAAGAGAGTCAAGCCTTTCGAGTCTTCAAACCCCGAAACCCAAAACACGATTTCTTGTACGAGATCCAACGAATCACGGGATTTCTGAGCTTTCCCCGAACCCTAACCGCTCACCATGCGTCTCCTCCGATGGATGGTCCAGATCCTTTCGAGACTCCTCCTTTCTACCATTTGACCCTATCCTGTGACCTAGGGTCCATCCTCAGAGTGCGTCGGGGTTTAACATACCAGGATTTCACGATTGGCGAAGATGAGGGGTCTTGCCCTTTGGTTTCCCGAGTGTCGAAATGCCGAAATGCGAAAACCTATTCACACTAAGCTAATTCAGAGTTTCACATACCGGGACTTCGCGACTTGTGAAGACGAGGGGTCTTTCCCTTTGGTTTCTCGGGTGCCGAAATGCCTAAATGCTGAAATCTATTCACGGTAAACGGATGGTTCAGATCAATCCTGGATCAATGACCACGATCACGTCATGATTTCATGAATCGTGAGTTCATGCAGTTCTACCCCTTTGACTACTCCAAGTCACAGGTCAGTGAAATGCTACCTGACTGCCACATGTCCTGTGCCGATGGACGGTTCCAAATACTTTGGGACTTTCAGGACATTGTCAAGTCCACTCTCCTGCCTATGCAAAGGTTAATATTGATGGTCAATAAAGCCCCGACGGATTCTTGGATCTATGGTCTTAGACAAGGGGGAGCCCATTTTAAGTCACCAATTCCGGACCCACTGCCCCCCTATTAAAGGTAGATAGGCAAAGGGGGTCCAGAATCCAACCTTAACCGTAGATCTAGGCTTCCCAATCCAGGTCGCCAAANGAAAGGATTCCAACCGTTCATCTACCAAACGATGGGGTATTCTCTTTCGATAATTGGACTTGCTATCCTTTCTGAGCTTGAATCACGATATTCAACCTCCTAGAGCTTCCAACTCCCACGACTCCGAGACCTTAGAGAGCTACTCTTTCTTGCATAAGGTTTCCAGACCCAAATCACATGAACCTTTGGATGGTTCCTAGTCAAGTCTCTGGGTAAAGGTTCGGTGCGGTTCCAAGGTTTATGGGGTAATTCCCGGGGAAGAGTACTCTTGGGGTGCCTTCCTAGAACATTACGAGAATCAAGCAAACAAGATGACTCTCGGTGGAGCGAACTCACACCCCAGAATTAATCATTTGTACATAAACCAACTA
>SNQJ01S0058070.1:43244-57559 GCA_010110895.2 Picea sitchensis | reverse complement strand
TTATGGCCACTACCTATGGGACTTCCTATAATTTTAGTTAAGATATTTTTAAGACTCCTTAAACATGAAAATATTGTCAAGTGAACTTGTTTCTTTCACACTCATTAAATGGATTTAAAAGGACGTATATTTTAGGATAATTTAACCCTTTTCTGAACAAAATAGACTAATTACGAAAAATGAATACTCTAGTCACCATTGGCTAGAAGAGTTCTCCTAGGTATTCGTTTATACTTTTTATGGCCGAAGGGACTAAAGTTACGAAAAAAGGACACATAGTTAGGAAGAAAAATTTGTTCACCAGAACAAACACACCTAGCACTCTTATCTACATTTGAACCAAACTGTTTTGAAAAAGCCAACAAGATGAATTTTGGAATAAGGCCATGGATGAAGAATTGGATCAAATAGAGAAAAATGACACTTGGGAATTGGTTCCAAAACCAAAGAATAAGAATGTGATCGGCACAAAATGGGTTTTCAGGAATAAATTGAATGAAGATGGATAGGTTACAAGGAACAAAGCTAGATTGGTATGTAAAGGATATGCACAGATTGAAGGAATCGACCTTGAAGAGACATTTTCCCCAGTTTCCAGAATGGAAGCAATCCATTTGCTTTTAGCTTATGCATGCTCCAAAAATGTCAAAGTATATCAGATGGACGTAGAATCATCTTTTCTAAATGGGGAACTTGAAAAAGAAGTCTACATTGAAAAACCAGAAGGATTTTAGTTGTCAGAGAACATAGACTATGTGTGTAAATTAAAGAAGGCCTTGTATGGTCTAAAATAGGCTCCTAGAGCATGGTACTCAAGACTGGATAAGTATCTGCAACGGGCAGGGTTTAGAAAAGGAAGTGTAGATAGCAACCTCTACATAAATAAGAGGCAAGGCTCTCTCATTTGAATCACACTTGAGAATATTGAATATATATAGGTGTATGAGGTAACGAAAGGATATCTAAGCCAAAATTCTGAGGAAAGTGAAGAACAGAAGGCTGAAATGCAAGGAAGGATAAATTCTTTTGATGGTGCTTTCTAAGGTATGTTATTTATAGTTCATCTCACTATTTTCGCTATAAACTTTTTTCTATAATGATTCAGATCCTGAAATTGCTATGCAAGTGAGAAAACATATCCAAGTATCTTTGGTTAAAAATTCATCTTGTGGTTCGTTGTATTTTTGGAGTTACACTCCGTGGAAAATAGGGTTTGTGGCCAGTCCTGAAACTAGTCAAAATCAGGTGTTTCAGGTAAAAATGTCATAACTTATTCATAACATATCCAAATTTAGTGAGACTAAATGTGTTGGTTAGTGTACAGTCTTTAGTATTCTTTGTAATAGTTTTAGATCAATTCATCAAATATTTTGTGTGGGGCATGCTCTACAAGGTCACTCTCTAGAATAAGCCAGAATTCAGCAAGGTATGTCATTTTTGCTATAACTCCTTTTCTGAGAGGTTCCAAGTAGTGACACTTGGAGAAATTGTATAAAACACACTAAAGAACATTTTTTATCAGTTTCATATCTTTATACATTACAGGTTCAAATTTATTATTACTTAAAGTTAGGGTTGTTGACTAATCCAAAACTAGGCATGTGAGACTAAAGAAAAGTTTGATGAAAATGCTAGTCTCTTGATTTTAAATTTAAGGAAGGTTTGCAGGAATGTGATCATATACACCAGGTCTATTACAGAGCTACAAATCAGATTTGGATGATGAAATTGATGAGGGCTTTTGGTATTGGTACATGTTGAGTACATGGTTGAGACAAGTAGTTGATGAGTTGGCCCACATAAATGAGGTGTATAGTTGATGATGTTGATACATATTGATGAGTCATAGTTGATGAGTAGTTGACACATGATTGGTACATACTTCGTACATGGTTGGATGAAATTGTTTATGGTATAGGTTGATTACAGGTTGGTGCATGGTTGATGCACTTGTTTATGGTACAGGTTGATTACTGTGAGTTGATTCTGGTTGAGTTATAGTTGATGCATAGTTGATACATGGTTCCAGTTGTGGTACTCAGGTTACATCAGGTATATATCTCATAGTGATAGTGTGGCAGTGGGATTTCATCATTCTACTTCTACTTGCCTAGGAGGGCAGAGAGCAAGAGATAGGTGGATTTGTAGCAGGAGGAACCCAGCCCAGGGTTCATGACAGAAATTGGGGAGTTGGAACTTCCTTGGGTTTGTATCTTGAGAAACTAGGGCATTGGAGCCTCCACCGATTCTTGTTGGAAAACAAAGGCAGTTAGTGCTTCAATGAATATAATTCTTCTGAGGCCTTAAGAAAAAGCATTGACCCGTAGTTTTCTATACCTCAGATTTGGGTTTCCACGTAAAACCTGTGTGCTGTAGTTGTTTATTTCTTGTTTGCTTCATGTTACCTGGGATGACTACATTGATATAACATTTGAAAAATGATTATAATTACGCTATTCTTGATTCACCCCCCATCTGATAGACTCTGGCTTTGAAGGAGGAAGTGCATTTGAACTGGCATTTGAATTTTCATGGCCTTATTCATTGGCTTCAGATCATACATGAGAATGTTCAGGTGATTAAACTCTTCGGTGACTTCGTACCAGAGAAATTGCTCTTGGTAGTGTCCAATCTCTTCCCAAATGCAGAAATGCTTAATAATCTCTTTGGCATATTTTCATGCTCCCTTTCATTTGTTTTGCAAAGACATATTTCCAGCTAACCTTCTATATCCCTAATGTTGTCATGAATTCAATTTGTTGAATAAAGAATTAAACATTCATAAAGATTTTTCTGTAGTAGAAGATACCTCTTTCTATGACCAAGAGATTGGTGACTTACGGGATGACAAGCTTAGTGTAGATGTTTTTAACATTATACCAAATGCATCTACTACCTTGAGTTATCATGAAGATCAGATTATTCACTTCGGAAATTCAAAAGATAATCAACAGATTACAGTTTCAAATATGCAACAAATACTAAGGACATTCCTCAACTTTCAGATTTGCAGACAAAAGGAAATTATAGCGGGCGAGGAGATGATGAGCATAAAGTTTGAATCAACATTTGATCATGCATGTTTCTCCGACAAAGGTTGAGCAGTCCACATTCATCATTGACATCAGTGAAAGCAATTAGCAGCTGCAATACAGTTAGTTGGATTAGAAGCATGAAGAGGTATTTATTTGGGTATTTCATGACCCTTTGCTGATTTTCTGGAATCCATGAACAACATAAATGTCGAAATATCCTTTTTAGATGAAAGTTGGTTCTATCATATGTTCAAACCACATTTCTGTTGGATATACATTCCTTCATTTTTTGGGTCAAGATCTCAACACTTGAAATTAATCAGTTTCTTACGCTGGCTTCATTAAGCTTTATGATTTCCTTGATAAGAAGCGATGCGGTGGTTGTCGTGAAGCGAGAAAAACCAGCTCTTCATAGTAGAATTTTGGATTTGCAACGAATAAGCGCGGGGATAGGCCATTTGCAAAGTTTCATGAAATCAGTTGCAAAGGCTAGAATGACTCCATAGCCCAAAGCGTAATGAAACTTTCTCCGAACTACTAGGTTCTTGGAAGCCTGGCGGGAGGTAACCATCTTAGTTGGAGCCAGATGTTAGCACTCAATTTTTCTCCAAAATTGAAAGTGTCTTTAGCATTTTCATCAAATCCTCTTGATCATTTGCCTAGGTCATAGCCTTTTTCTTCATCGAGTCTCATTATCTCTGGTAACCATGTGAGCTTTGTTTTTATCTGTTTTCCCAAATTATTATGTTTTATGTAACTTTTCCTTTCATTTTTTATACTTATATATATATATATATATATATATATATATATATATTAGGTTTATGTAACTTTCCTTTCATTTATATATATATATATACCATATATATATATATATATATATATATATATATATATATATATATATATATATAAGTAAAACAAAGATGTGCATTAGTGACATGTTTTGTAATGGAATTTCAGTGACTCATAAATTTTGTAAAATAAAAAGTGTGTGTGCATTAGTGGCATGTTTTATGTCATTCAAACTGACGCTCATAATAAATTTTATGAGTCATCAAAACCTAGTGCACCAAGCCATGAGTTAAGCCATAAGACTTTCCATAAACTAACACATGTTTAAGCCACATGCCCAGCCACAAGCCAAGCGTAAAGTGTTGAGTTCTATATTATATTCACCATTGGTTTCATCAATTATGTATACGATAGCGCATTTAAAGCCCAAAGGATCTAAGACATTCGATACATATGGGATTTGGTCCTTGAACAAATCAAATAAAAAATAAAACACAGAGCAAGCTGCTAAGTGTCCTATTAACAATTTAGGTGCGATGTGCCTAAATTAAGGTGTCTTGCGCTTGATCAATAGTTTTATTTTTAAAATGCCAAGTAAGGTTACAGGTTGCAAGATTATTATCAGTTATCGAAGCCTTCATATAGGTGTTAAATTCAATCACAAAGTGACATCGTCAGAGGGAATTAGTTAAGATCATATCTAATTTGATATGTCCGAGAAAATATCTGAAACTAATTGTATCATGCATCACACAGGAGTAGAATCCAGATTCTCTGAGGTTTTGTAGGGATCCATGAGGAGAATAGATGAATGAATAATTCCATTACAACAGCTATACTAGTTTTTTGTATTGCAACAATAGTATTGCTAATTAGCTGGGGAACATGCTTGCATATTTTGTTATTCAGCGAGGAATTGTTTCTTTATTTATTTCCTTCTGCCTATTATATTTAATACTGGGTTTTAGGCGGTAACCTTGCCATTGGAATTATTTTCTTTACAATAAGATGGAATTGAAATGATCCAAATGAATAGGCATGGAGCTTCATCAGATGCAGCCAGTTCTGTAAGTAGTGTAAATATGCAGGGTCATGCTTCTAGTGAAATAAATTCCAGAGAATATAAAGTGAATATTCACTCCTCGTACTGTAATCACAACCATAGACAAACTGAGACTATTATTTAGGTCTTTTTTGAATTAGGGATGGAGTATTTTGGCGCATGGGAATAATAGTAAACTTGCTAAAGAATTTTTGATAGTAAATTGGAAGAAGATACTCTGAACCATGATGCGACTACAGTATTGAGATGATAATCCAAAGCAGTAAAAAGATTGAATTTTTTTTGCAATTTTGCAATTTTCAAAGCAATTTTCAAAACTGTGCTTTCAACAACTTATTCGAGTTTCAACAATCCCTCTTAGCCACCGAAACCAGGGCTTTCGACAGCTTATTCTCCACCGTTTTCTCCTTGTAAGCCACCGAAAGTGCAGAAACTAGCAGAATAGTCATATTTTTGCCCATATCACTAATTTTTGTTTCCAGATCACGTGGGAGTGGTTTCTTATAAAAGATAACAATTAAGGGAATACTAATCATCATCCTTTTCTAGTTTTTGAGGCAAATAACAAGGCAGAAGACCAAATGGCCTTTCTATTTTTGGTCAATAATTGCTCAGCTATCACAAAAGGATGTCAATATGTTCTTGTCATCATTTCACAGGTTATTGAAGATTATGAAGATCATTGTAGCTGTCGAATATTGTTGAAGAATTAGTGATAAGGGTTTGACCTTTAAATTAGGTCTTTATTCTACACATCATGGAAATTTGATTTTGTTCTATTTTTAGATTATCAGATCCAGTTTTATAGGATCTTGAATTGTTTTGTAAGGGCTATAAAGCCTAGTAATTTGAAGGAAAGAAGGATTTGACTTTGGAGACTCTTTCAGACTTTTTACTCAAGCTTCTCATTTTCATATTTAGTAATACAAGCTTCTCTTGCCATTACTTGTTTAGATTCCCATCTTCTTATCTAGTCTGTACTTGCACTTGAATGTTATATTCATGTTATTCACATTTGTCTAATGCCGGATAGTTGTCATCCCGTCTTTGCATTGATGAGTTAGAATTGCAAGTATTATTTACTTATTATAATCAGCCATTCATATATGTTTATTGTATGATTATGTTGGTATAGTAAGGATTCTCCACACATCCACTTATTTACAAACTCTCTGAATAGTAGTCGCTGAAAGCCTTGTCAATCTAAGTATGTTTATGCTTGTCTTGAGTGAGTGAGGTATGATTTAGTCATCCGACTTGATCCATTTGAGTGAATCATTGAGATATTAGTTAAGTTACTAGGTTCTTCGAGCTACAACCTAGAAGGACTCCTGGAGTGATAACAGAACCCTAGACACAACCTCAATTCCAACCATCATCAAGATTCTTTATATTATTTTAGTACATTAATGTCTTATCACATCAATTTATTAATACATTATTAATATATTACTTTATTATTAAAGTATTAATAATGTATTAATGTATTACTTTATTATTAAAATATTATATGTTATTAATGTATTTCCATAATTAATTAAATTTTTTTTTTTAAGTAAGAAGTGAAGTATATATTAAAAAAGCCTGCCAGAGGCAAAAAGAGAGAACCCAGTTACATTCATAGTCTAATTATGCTGATGAGCTGCCCCAACATAGGGGAAACCAGCCCATTCAACCACTTAGTCCTCAAGAGTTTGATAAAACCTACTTAGCATTAAAGTCTGAAACTATAAGAGAAGCAACAGAAATTGACACGTAACCTAGATGCTTGCCACGTAGCCTGGCCAGGTGCCTTGGAGATCCCCGGGCCAAGGTTCCTCTTCGATGATCGTTGTTCCATTACCCCATTGCACTTCGACCTTCGTGGTAGCGTCGATGCTCGGATTGCTTCTCTCGGTGTCCTGCGTCTGAGGCTCGGCCACGGTCTCGCTGTCCTGTCTTTTCTTCCCGTGCTCTTCTCCAGACTACATCATATCAGCTTCGTTGTGGGAGGGTGTGTCGTGTTCCTTCCTCTTATCCGCTCTGACGCCTCCAATGTCATCAGTTGGTTCATGCATGGAGGTCGCTCCTCCCGCGTCTGTATGGATAGCCGCCTACAGAGAGGACAGGAGCTGGAGGAACAGCTCAATCTTCTCATTGTTTAGCTCTAAGCGGAACTGTAAGTCCTCCACCCCCCGGCGAAGTTTGAAGACTAAGCCATGGAGGATGGAAAACTTGTCTTTGAGTTTCTCGTCGTGGATTATGTCCGCCGAGGAGTGATCCATATGAGGTCGGTCTCGCGAGGGGGGTGGGTTCTGGGCTGTAGAGGTACCAGGAGGAGCCGAGAGATTAGGGTGGGATAGTGCAGCCATCGACAAAGAGTGAATGACGCGCAGGGCCGAGCTGAGCGACTGAGGTACGAGCGCAAGGTGATGGGTGGACGCTCTCGAGGGAGGTTGCGCAGAGGGGGGAGCCGTAGGCCGACGAGGCCTCTAGGGAGAGCCCCATCGAGGCCTCCCTCTCAGCCTTGGCTTATGATTCAGCATGGTAGGACTGATGCGACATGCAAAGGTCCAGAGGTAAAGGGGGGTATCCAGGTGGCTTCCTGCTCTAGCCCAAGACGACCATAGCCTCGGGTGGGAGAGCGCCTTCTGCCACCAACTCAAACAGTGCACCATACAATGAGCCATAACCAGGAGCAGCTCCATAACAATTACGACGGAGGGGAGAGGCGTTAATGCCCGTTCGTTTGACATGAGAGGAATTAAATTCACAGGAGGGTGGCGGGTGGGGGCACGAGCCCATCACATGGCTCCGTGCCCCGCTGGCGCTCTCCGCTTTCCTCCTCTTTCCCTGTGTCCTTCAATAACACCCCATCCTGGGAGGCATCCACCATTCTGGATTTGCAAATGGACTGCTGCAGAATAGGGTGATCAGGTTCCAGAGCCGAGTTGCATATGAGTTCCGACTCTCGCCTATTGATGCCTATATTGGCTAGAGCATCCGCCACTTGATTCACGTTTCTTCTGACGTGGGTAGGGATGATGGCCAGATCTGGTCGCAGGGAGTCAGTGATGCACTGTAGTCCATGCAGGAGATGCCAGCTAGGCGATATTCTGTCTGGGCTTACCCCATTTAGTATTTTGCGCAATAGACTGATGATGATGTGGGAATCTCCCTCCACGACTAATTTGGAAAAGTTGTTTTTGATGGCCATCTGTAGCCCCTTAGTGAGGCCCCATAGCTCTGTTGCATTGTTCGTGGAGTGTCCTATGGAGCCAGCTCCGATGAGAAGGATTTTCCCATTGTGATTGCGGAAGACTATTCCATAACCTGTTGGTCCCGGATTGCCTTTGGAGGCCCCGTCGAAGTTGAGTTTGATGAAGTCCTCCGGGGGGGGGACCAGGAGGTGGGGCTACTCTGAGAGGGGGGTGGTACAGAAGGAACACTAGTCTGCAGGGAGGAAGGTGGCGACCATAATCGGAGGACGGGGAGTTCGTCTGGGTACCTGTTGAGGTGATCTTCGACTTGGAGCTGGGGGGTGGATGGATTCCAAGATGTTACAATAGCACAATTGCCATCGGTGCTGCCATGAGAGGGAGAGGCCTTTGAAGAGTCTGTTGTTTCTTTCTTTCCAGGTTTGCCAAAGGATGAAGCCCAATATAAGCTGCCAGACATGATTAAGGAGGGGAGAACGGAAAGCCTGGTCCCGCCAGTTGGCAATGGTCTCCAGAATGTTGTCCCTACGATGGTCGGAGGTCCACATAATGATCGCCACCTCATCCCAGAGCTGGGCAGTGTAATGGTAGGAGTTGAGGATATGTTCCATTGTTTCCTCTGCCTCGCCACACAGTAAGCACATAGAAGGCCCCACAAATCCCCTTTTTGATAGGTTGTCCCAGGTGAGAATGCTGGAGTGAGCGACTAGCCAGAGGAAGAGGGTAACTTTACGCCAATGCTTAAGATTCCAAAGATTTCTCCATAATTGCATGTTGGGGAGGGGGTCTGAGGGGGCCCTGAGCCGGTATGCTTCTTGTGTGATGAAGGTGCCTCGCGGTTTGTGTCGCCACCTCAAAATGTCCTCTCCTTCTATTATGGGAATTCTTTGCTTCTTCAATTCCTCCTGCAAAGGACCTAGATTCTCATCTGGTTCCAAATTGAGGAGTTCCCTATCCACGTGCCACTGGCGCCACGTATCTTCCTGGGAGTCAACCTTCCAGTAATCAACCACTCTTATTAATCCTGTCTGATTGGCCTGAGTGCAGATGTTAAGGGCCCATTCCTCCTTACCCAGTATCGGCCATTGCTGCCAAGAGTCTTGCCAAAACAGGGCAGTCTTCCCATTCCGGATTTCCCAGAAAGCATGTTCAGTCACCAGTCGCCGATTCTGCATGGCCGCAATCCATATTAAGGAGCCTTGGTTGTCTTCGTCCCACGGGATTAAGTTTCTTTCTGCCATATTTGGAGCATATTTCTTTCTCCAAAGTCAGGCCCACATGTCCTTGGGGATTTTTAGCCAGCGCCACTAAATCTTGGCGCTGAGGACCTTATTCATGATGACGGGATCTCTTAGCCCTAGGCCGCCTTGCTCCTTAGGTCGACAGAGCTTGTCCCATATGACCAAAGCCATTTTCTTCCCTGTGTTGAGTCCCTGCCAAATGAAGTTCCGTTGAAGGCCTTTGATGGTATTGAGCACAAACTTTGGAGCGTCTAGCGCTGAGAAGGAATAGATCGGGAGGGCTTGGAGGATAGCTTTGAGGAGAAGGAGACGACTGGGTAGGTTAAGGACTTTGTAGGTCCAAGAGGACAACCGCTTGGTAAAGGAGGACAAGAGGTGCTCCCATGAGGAGTTCAAGAGTGCATTATCTATCAGTGGGATGCCAAGGTATTTGGATGGAAGGGAGCTTCTGTTGAAACCTAGAATGCCCGAGATGTGGTGTTGTATGGGAGGGGGAGTATTGAAGAAAAATACCTAGGATTTGTCCTTGTTGCAATCCAGACCGGAGGCCTCAAATGAAGTTTGGAGGATGCCCAGGATAGAGTTAGATTCCCGGACCGTTGGGCTGCCCATCAGGAGGGTGTCGTCAACAAATTGACTATGTGAAACAGGCAGGGAGATGCCATGGAGGGGCAGCCTTGACAACTGCTTTGAATCAATTGTTGCATGGATAGATCTGCTAAGGCCTTCGGCCAGGATAATGAAAAGGAAGGGGGAGAGGGGATCGCCTTGCCTGATCCCTCGAGAAGGGGAGAAGGGCTGTGAGGGAACGCCATTAACAAGAATAGAGAAGAAAGTCGTAGAGGTTAGATTCAGTATCCAATCTACCCAACTTGAATCATAGCCAAAAGCCAGCAGCATTGCACGCATATAGTCCCAACTGATCTTGTCAAAGGCTTTAGAGAGGTCCAATTTAAGGAGCATACTTGGGGTTTTGGTTTTCTGCAAGGAGTGGATCACTTCATGAGCTAGGATGACACTGTCTAAGATCTGTCTTCCCTCCATGTAGCCAGATTGCTCCGGGGAAATGATTGTCGGCAAGATGGTTTTGAGTCTCCTGGCTATCACTTTTGTAAGGAGCTTATAGATGACATTGCAGAGAGCGATGGGCCTGAACGTATTGGGGTGGTGAGCTTGCCCCTCTTTGGGGACTAAGGTGATGAAGGTTGCATTGAGAGCCTGGAGGACCTGTCCCGATGCTCGGGAGTCTTCCAGTATTTCCCAGACTTCTGTTCTAATCATCGCCCAACAGTGATGGAAGAAGTCGTTGGTGAATCCGTCAGGTCCAGGAGCTTTGCACCTCGGTGTTTCCTGAAGAGCTTGGTCCACTTCCTCAATGGTTATCGGCCTAAGAAGGCCGGCGTTCTGCTCCTGAGTGACAAGGGAAGGAACATGCTGCGTGATCTTGTTTATGGCTTCTGATCTATCTACCTGCGGCTCCGTAAGGAGGTTTTGAAAGTGCCTTATCAGGGTAGCCTCCATGTCTTCATGTGAGTGTAAGACGTCCCCTTCATCGGAGATGAGATGCGTGATCTTGTTGGTATGACGCCTTTGAATGACCGTTCTATGGAAAAATTTGGTGTTGTGCTCCCCCTCTTTGAGCCATTGCACCCGCGATTTCTACCGCCAAAGAATTTCTTCTTGTCGCCTCCTGTCTTCGAGCTGTTGATTTATGCTTATTTCCTGGGCCTTGAGCTCTCTTGTTAATCCCTGCAGCCTAATCTGATGCTGAATTTCTTCCATTTGTGCCGTAAGTTGTTTCTTAGCATCAAAGATATTGTCGAAAGTGTTCTGATTCCAAAGTTTGAGACTGTTCTTGAGGTTCTTCAGTTTCTGCTGAAATTTATACATTTTGGAACCTCGAGGAACCTCTGCGTCCCTCCACCAGGTTTGGATGTTTTCTTGGAAATCAGGATGGTCTAGCCAGAATGACTCAAATCTGAAGGGTTTCTTACCAGACGTGGCTGAAATATCCACCCATAGTTGTAGCAGCCAGTGGTCAGACCCCGGGAAATTGAGTATAGTGGATTCCATAGAAGTGCCTTCCTGCATGAGCGCTTCAGAGACGAAAATCTATCTAGTATGCAAGCTATTTGGTGGCTTCCAGTTCTTCTATTTGTCCAGGTGTGGAGGCCATTACTGGTGTTCAAATCTATTAAGTGAAGATTGTCTATGAGACTGTTGAAATCGTCGGATTCCCTATCCAGCCGTCGCGAACCTCCTCTTTTCTCTTCCAGGCTGCGGATGATATTGAAGTCACCTCCGACGATCCAGTTCTTATAATGGGTGTGGCTCGAAGCCTGGCTCAGGCTTTTGAGAAAAGGCTGCTTATCCCTTGGATTGGCTGGGCCGTAGACATTGATCAGATGTATGGGCCTGTTTGAACCTATGAGCCTGTAATCATCTTTGATGGCCCATCTAGTAGCCGAGAAATTCTCCAGGATTATTGCATTGGTGTTCCATAAAATGGTTAATCCACCTGTTGTGCCTGTGGCATCTATAGACACTGCTGCCCCCTGCTTCCAACACTTGGGTAGTAGTTTGTCAATGTCTTCTGAGCTGCATTTTGTTTCCTGGAGGAATAAGACTTCTGGTTGTTCTCCTATGCTCAACTCCCGTAGCCGTTTTTTCTTGCTACGTCCGTTGAGACCTCTAATGTTCCAGGTGATGAATTTCATGATGACGAGGGGGTGGGGAGGGGAGGGAAGCTATCCGAAATCAGGTTGATTTGTCCAGAATTCACCATATAGTTTCCTATTTCTTGTATGAGTTTGTTGGTGGATTTTCTGCCCCGCTTTTTCTCATCTTTCTGGATTTTGTTTGGGTTTTTTGATTGACCCCCCTGGATTCCTAGGCCTTTGCTAGATCGCGCTGAGGATCCCACAGAGGAGTTGAGAAACACCTTGTGAACCTTCCGCAACTGATCTCTGGGAATGGTGTAGATTTTTTGTTGCCTGTAGGCGTGCTCTAGGTGCTCCAGATCTACCCCTGCGAGGTCATGTTCCTCTAGTTCCATATCTGCCTCCCCATCCTCTGTCTCCTGTAGGTCTTGTTGATCTTTGGCCATGTCGGGTGGAGTGAGATCAAGGGCCTTGAGCAGAGATGGTCGTTCCCTGCCTGGGCCAGTGGGTGGGGGTTCAGTGCCCAGAGGGATGGCCTTCGATTGGGCATGAGTGACGGTCTCTCCTGTTTGATCTTGCAGGATTGCAAATTTGTTACTAGTTGAGGGGTCTTTACTTACCTGAGTCGATTGCCTCTTTGCTCCTTGATGCCTTTTCCCCGCTGGTTGTACAAAGTCTTCCTTGTCCTTGCCGCCTTCTATGTTCCCTTCTTTTTGTGCATTATTGAGTGGGCATTCCCGGAAGAGGTGACCATGCTCATGGCACTTCCTGCATCGGAACGGGATGTGCTCGTAGTCGATGGTCTGAGACCAGTCTTCATCATGGTACTCCAATGTAATGGATCCCGGAAGTGTTTTAGCAATGTTCAGGTACACACAGATGCGTGCGTAAGAGGTATAGCGTCATTGCTTAGTGGCCTCTGAGGACTTGACATAAATGCCTATGGTGTTGCCAATGCCGGCCAGGACCTCTTCCAGCCAGAACTCCTGGGGTAGAGAGTAAAGTCTGATCCAGACCGGTGCGTGGGCAAAGTGCTCCTTCTCAAGGCTGAACTTCTCAGTCCAGAATCTAAGGAAAATTCCTGCCGAACTGTAGAAATACGGCCCTCCCTCAAAGACACGATTCCGATCCTCCAGGTTATGAAAGATGATGGTGAAGAACCCTTTGGAGCCCAACTGCAAATCGTAATGTCCTCTCGATCTCCACCAATGCTGTATCCATTTGATCAAGTCTCGCTCAGAGGGCCAAAGCCCTAGGAATTTGCCTATCAGGGCATAATCCCTCATGTACTGCTTCTGTTCCTCAATACGCGGTGTGCTGATTAAATATTTCGGGGCCTGGGGGGCTGGAGGAATACACTTACCTGGCAACCAAGGAGTTG
Organism: Picea sitchensis; assembly: GCA_010110895.2. Lineage (NCBI taxonomy): Eukaryota > Viridiplantae > Streptophyta > Pinopsida > Pinales > Pinaceae > Picea > Picea sitchensis. The sequence goes on along the minus strand of SNQJ01S0058070.1, from coordinate 44,187 downwards.
ACACGGGGATTTCTCTTTCGCCGGATCTATTTCCATCTCACAGTCTTTGAAGGAGCCCTCCACCAAAAGCTTCTCACACAGGCCCGGTGGCGTCTCAAAAGTTGGCCGCTTCGGCCCTTCAGAAAGTGTGCCGCCTGCTGTTACTTTGCTGTAGGAGGCGCCCTGCGGCGCCCCCTCTTGGCGATGCATGGCCTCAGAGGCCGAGAGTCATGGTTTCCCAGGTTGTGTTTGCAGGGAAGGGTAAAACCCTAGTTGCAGAGCTCAGTCGAAACCCATTTTCTACCTATGCATGGAAATAATTGTTACTTCCATAATTAATTAATTAATCAATACATTACATTATTATTTTATTATTAATTTACTAATGTATTTACTTTATTATTTAATGTATTATTTTATTAATAAATAATGTATTATTTTATTAATAAATAATGTATTACTTTATTAATTATTTAATATGTTACATTAATACATTAGAGTATACACATTAATGTATTAATATTTATTATGTAATGATTAATTAATATTTTAGTATATTAACACTTGAATTTATATATTAATATTTTAAAGTAATTAATATATTTATGGTTTATTAATGATTTTCAATTAGTAACAATTACTTTATAAAGTGGTTGATATATGTTGATAAGTATTATTAATTTGAAAAGGTGGAAAATGTTACCAATAAGTATATTTCAACCACTTTTATAAAATAGTTTTTGTTAGTACATATATTCTATTAGTACATGTATTAAATACCTAAATTTAAAAAAAATAATTATAAAAAATAATTTTTTTTTAACATAACTATTTTCTTTAAAATTATAATATTAATTTTGTATATTTTTAAATGATAAAACCATTATATATTATATACCTAAATATTGAATTTAAAAAAATAAAAATAAAAAATTATAGAAAAAAAGTTTTTTTTTAACATAAT
>SNQJ01S0058070.1:33001-43234 GCA_010110895.2 Picea sitchensis | reverse complement strand
TCTGAGAAGAGATGTGACGGCTACTCGCATCCATGAGAAGATGATTACAATGAGGCTCTAAAGGCCTTTTTACAATAAGCATAAATTCCAAAAACCCTAGACATCCAAAAACCTAACCCTGGGAGATGAAGCGCCAAAAGTCATGTGGGCCCCGTTTGGGTAAGTTGGTGCATCAACTTCCTGGGGTCGTAACTTTTGCATACGATCTCCGTTTTAGGTGTATGATAGTTCATTGGAGAGATCTATTCGAGAACTACAACGCTTGAGGAAAAATACCATTGTAGGTGCTATTTTGCGAGAGCAACATACCCAAAAAAACATCGTTTAGGGCCTCAAAATGGCCCCGAAAGTTCAGGACCCGAAAAAACTGCTAAAAATAGTAAATTGCCAAAATTGCCAGAAAGTCGTTTTGAGCCATTTGGAAAAGGTGGGTGGCCACTGATATCCACCTGGATCACACGTGCATTACAACACTTCTAAACAATAGAGAAGGTTCTGCGTCACAACTCAGTGGGGCTGATCCTAAGGTAAAATGATACCAGAAACAAATAATGCAAAGATGAATGGAGGGAAAAAATATAACCTATATTCCAGTTTCGAGATCATGACCTGTCAGAATTGATGAACATAAATAAACATACCAAATAAAATGTCTCTGAAGTCCTGTATATAAGACCAAAAACACTAACCCATAAGTTAATAAGTCTAATATAAAAAACTTTGATAAAACATGTGTTAAGGGATACATAAATTGAAAACAAGAAAACATAAAAGTACAATATGTACAGAGGACCACACAACCTTGCGACCTATGCATAATAGTTCTCTAGGTAGGGCCCATTGCTAGGCCCAGACCAAGGCATTTTTTGGTAATCAACTTGTAAATTTTCCAGTTCAGGAAGAGGTCAAAAATCCAAAATCATAGCTTCAAGGATAGACTCATCTGAAGGAAACTCAACATCCATGAAATAGGGGCTCGACAACTCACAAATACCAAGGCTCGAGGTCTCACAAACAACAAGATCATACTCAAGAGGAAACGTCAGATTACTCAGGCCCATATGGGGAGGCAATGGCTCCCATGTAGGTCTTCTATCAAAATCCAACAACTCATTGGTAGTTGACACAAGCTTGGGAGAACCCAAATATTACCAAAGTGGGGAGGATAAAATACTTGTAAAGGATCCTTCATCTACAATACATCAACGAATGACCATTATCAGGAAGGGTGCAGAAGAAGGAAGGCGGGGCTCTATAAGATCATTCCAATCAAATGAAACCATCCTAGGACTTGGAGGGAGAGTACTCAGAGAGAGTGGAATTCCCCCTTGTTCAGAAGGTACAGAACTAGAAATGATAAGGCATGGTTGAAATATGCATTACCCCCCAAAATAAAAGTGGGATTGGTCGAAGATTGCATCGAAAATGTCACTTCCTTAGACTTGTCACTCTCCAAGAGAAGAGTGGGATCATTCAAAGATTACATCGTCACAACCACTTCCTCAACCACTGGTTGAATAGGATGCAAGACAACATGGTTAGGAGACACATCACCCCTAAAAATAGGAGTGGTGTCGGCCGAAGATTGCATTGGCATGACCACTTCATCAACCAAAGATGGATTAGATTGTTGGGAAACCAAAGACAACTCAGAACCCGAAGGGCCATCAGACAAGGACCACACTTCTCGTACCATGGTAGTACAAGGGCATCAATGAGTTAGATGACATCCTTTGCAAAGTATAAAAAGGAACTTGGGATTACACCCTATACATATAGGATTCTCAATCGTATCAATGACCCCAACATGATTTGCAATGGATGGTGACATTCTCCAAACATGACTTGTAGAGGCTAGTAGCTGATCTCCAACATGAATTGTAGAGGTTGGTGATGTTTGTCCAGTGTGACTAGCAGTGACTACATTTGTACCCCCAACATGACTTGCAACGACTGGTTGCAGGTCTTCAACATGACTTGCAAAGGTTGTTGACCTACCTCCAACATGACTAGCAAAGGCTGGTGATATGAAAGGTTGTGAAGGTATCATCCCAGATGGGAACGCTTGCGAGGAGAAAGCGATATGATACCGATTGTTCATGTGAGGATATCCATTGCCACCTAACGAAGAAACTCCGTGCGGGGGTTTGATCATGTTAGAAAATTGATCCCACCCCGATGTAATATCAGAGGGTGGAGGAGGATTTTCCATAAAATAATCATTTGCGGGAAAATGCATTGCGGATGACAGATAGACATATGAGATATTTGAATTAGAAACACCTCCCATATGTGCATTCCACCCTTGAAAATTATAGCTAGGATTGGGTCTGGAGGGAGGAGGATTCCAACCCCCCATCGTAAGAAATGATTGAGGGATACACTCCCCACCAACCAGGAAAGGATTACAAAGATGAAACTTGCCCCCCGACCCAAAACTAGCGTCAACATTAGGTTTCAAAAAGGAGGACGAAATGAACGAAGTCATATTCAACATACCAAAAGAGAATGGATTAGAGGTCAGAGGTGTCAACTGAGTACTATAACAAGGCTTCCCCATAAAAAATGTTCCAGGGGGAACAAATATCAATGATGACTAAGTCATACCATTCTAAAATATAAAAGGATACGTCCCCATCGACTGAGTTGAGCTCATGTATTGGGTAGTGCTAACTGGGGGAGTCATGGAGGCTCCACCAACCATAACAGAGGTTGGAGTCAAAAAAATAGTCAGAATAGGATGATCATGAGCCTAAGCAGTGGAGATGTTCGTACCACGTTTATTAATTCTACATAGTTTAGGAGATGACTCGGTATTAAACCAAACTTTGAAAATCGATTCAAGAGACAATGAGACCAGTGAGGAAGCTAGTATCACTCCACGATGACTCAAAACTTGTGACACAAAGAAAAATCTTAAGGCCAACTAATAAAGAAAGATCACACTCCTAAATAAAGTTAGAGGCCAACGCACACAAACATGATATGATGGATGAAGGGACCTCCCTAACTATAGAAGGTATTCCTCCCCCAAGAGGGATGAGACTCCCAAACAATAAAGTGGAGGTAACAAAATCATTTATAAGGACCCTCATAGGATTCACAACACAGTTGGTCAGATTTGTCTGGAGATAAAATCCTCCATAACGTTTGTGTGTTGTCTGATCCCTATCTGACTCAAGGTACATGGAGAATAACCCCTGAAAGAAACCTATGTGGATACCTAGGTCAAGCAACTAAAGTCACCATGATATAACCAATGCTCAGGAAAGCAGTCTCAGGTCCAGTCCACCATATGGGTAGGGCAGTAAAGCCCAAAATCTTGAAAGCACTGCCCCTCAAGGAGGTAAAGGCACTAGAAAAACCCCCAAATACGAATAAAACCCTAGAAATATCTCTGATGCTAGGAAGGTATTAGAGGGCTATCTCTACAACCAACTTCACGTGACCTCATGCTTAACTCTGGTGTGAGCGGGGCCTCCCAAGGACACTAATTACAAAATGGGTTTCACCACTCTATGGTCAGACACATACGTCGACTTTTATAGCCTTGGAGAAGTTTACTCACAAAATCCTATTCCAAGGCCCTAGGTCCTACACTTGTTTGTGTACCCTGAAAAATAAAATTGTTTCTAATCAATTTTAATTATTTAGCATTAATTTTAATGGATTCTTCTTACTCAAGAGGTGTGATCATGAAACTGATGGTAGAATGAATCATCATATATAAAAAGAAGAAAATATAAAAACACTGCTAAGTACTAGTCTTGATTTTCATGGATATGGTATGATTCTAAATGCCATTATTAGAATGAAATCTCTACAATTTCATTGAAGAACACTCTGTCCTAACATGACAAAACTAATGTAATGCAGCCAAAAGTGCAAATGCTCTGAATAAAATGCAAAAAGGAAAAATATTTTTGTATTTTCAATATAATGAAATGAAAATGCAAGGACTGAATAAACAACTTCTCAGGTAGACCCTACTGCAAGCATAAAGAGACAAGACAAAAGTGACACTAATAAGTGACTACCCAAACCATAATGCAAGGACAAAAAATGAGAAAAATGACAAGAAATGAGTTTTCGCAAAATATTCATCAATAACGCAACTTCTTATCACTCTGTAGGCACTCAACAGTGAATATAGGGACCCAAGAAGTCTCAACAACCAACAAAACTCACCCAACAAACACTAAAATCAGCCACAATGACTCAGAAGATAGTGTACGGGATTGTTATACATGCCCTAAAGATAGACATGTCACATATGTACGTGATTTTCAAAGGAAAACCCACGTATTCCAAAGAAGACACTTCTTGGGCAAGGGTTAGGCCAAGAAACTTAGACACAAATAAAAATAAAGGATGTCAAGAAACATGCGACATAGAAACGCAGCCAAACATAGAGAAATAAAGGAGAAAAATCACCCTATACCCCAGAAGGAGATATCTGCAGTGGAGTCGCCAATTCTATTACGAGGATAATCTCTATGGCAAAGGGTAAACCATGTTGGCATGTTTAGAGGAAGATTGTTCTTTTCATTGATGGAAAGAACAGAAGGTAGAGCAGAAGGAAACATAAGCTCAGGAAGAGGAGCACACAGTATGCAGAGATCAAAGCTCAGAAGATATAGCGCTTTGTGCTTTTTGGAAGTGCAACTGAGGTCTAAGAAAAGGACACGTAGGAGGAACAAATATCGAGACCTTTGAACACTTAGAAAAACCCTCTAAGTCAGAGAGATTATAAAGCTCTTGAGGAAGAATGACAGTGGTTATTGGATCACCAATCCCAAATACTCGATGACCATTACATCAGCGTCCAATGACCAGAGGAAGCGCAGAGGAGAAGTACATATATGATCCGTTGGATCTGAGCGCTGAGGATCAATAATCGTTGGATCCAGAAGTAAATGGAAGAAGGTTAAGCCTTTGATGAGCGTAGGAGAGTGGACTTGTCAAATTCCGAAAGTCCCGAAGTAAGCAGGGACCATCCATCGTCAAGATTAACAGGTCACACGATCCTTAACTCCAGAGAAAATCACTTCGAGGATTTTTCAGTTTGAGACTTGAAAAACCCTAAGTCCGGAGAGCCGGAACGACATTCGTCAGATTAGTTTGAAGTGGAAGGACAAGATAATCTAGAAAAGAAGCATCACAGAAAGATCGAGCCGTCGATATGAGGACATGATCAACGAACAACGTTTAGTTTGGGTCTAAAAGTTGCGAGGAGGTTATTGTTTAGGGACTCTCACTTCAGAAGAATTGGTGACTTGAAAAGTCGAAATACTTGAAGTCCCGAAGGCCGAAGTCCTGAATTGAATGAGGATCCATGTTAGCAAGACTATGTTAGCAACGACATGTGTCACAATGAGACAATGACATGTGTCAAGCTGATTCAACATTACAGGTACTTGCAAATCACAAATTCAAGTGGCACGTGGCAACTACTAGGCTCATGACACGTCATCAAGTGACATCACTCCAAGAGTTTTACTTCGAGATTTTTACCACCAACAGATGCCCTAAGTCCCAAAGTCCTGAATGCCGAAGTCTTGAAGTGGATACGAGTCATTCGATCTGAAGATCACTTCGTATGCATTCTCAACCATTGATCTAGTACAGTGGAAGGACAGTTTAAGTGGAAGTGTTAACCGACAACAAGTAGTTTTCGCTGCCTATGAATTATTCAACAGGTGACCACTTTGGAGGATAATGAATCACCAATTAGCTTAAAGTCCCGAAGTGCCGAAGTCACTTATGATCGTTGATCGTGCAAGAGGGTACATGTCAACGGATCGTGAACTCCAAGTGAAACTACTCCGGGAAAATGCGAAGGAGAAAGGTTTGAGATTGCTGAAGGCTGAAGTCCCATAGTTGAGGATAGGCGTTTGATTAAAGAGGGACATGCATCGTTGGATCATGGACTTCAGGTGAAATGCTCCAGGAGAAAACGAAGTTTGAGAGTCAAAACTCTCGAAGCCTGAAAGGCGAAATCGATCTCGTCCGTTGGTTTGGAGGGCCACATGTCACCTAATCGTTGAGACTAAGGATCGTGCATGGATAGAGGAAATAAGGCAGGAAAGAAAGATAGATAGGAGTCACTGATCGAAGGAGCACTGGAAAGATCATGAGATCGACAGTCTCATCGCATTGCGGGGCCAGAACATGCTCATGTCTTAATTTTTTGTGAGCGGTCCGCAATTGAAACCACGGTTTTGGAGAAAGGACGTGTGGAGGCTTGTAGTGAATTGTGGGGTGAAAATTAGTTTGCTCTAAACCACCTTTGGATGTGCCCGCAACCAAATGGTCACATGATCTCATCGCCCAAGGTTATATTGAGGGAGGAGCTAGCATGTCGCTAGGCTCCACTTCGGAGTTCGAGATATCGGGAGTTAGGAGAGTCGGGGTGACTCACGACAAATGAACCGAAATGTGAAGTCCCAAAGTGATTGGCCCCTAGCCACCACTGGTGGTCACGTGAAAGGAAGGGGCTCAACAAGAAAATCTAGCGCACACTATGAAGTTTTCTTAGGAAGAGAAAATGCGCTAAGGGGATGAGCGCGCGAAGGTTCTCTTTGTAACTACAGAGACAGATTGATTGTAACTGCAGAAAACGACTGATTTCATCTACCAGAGAATTCGAAGAATATCAAGGTGCTCGCTAGAGGAGCTGAAGTGTCTCGAGGTAACTACCAGTGGAATGAAGACTCATCATAGAGACAATTGATAGATGGAAAAGTGTCGAAGTCTGTAACTACAATAGAGAGGATAAGCTCGACCATGATAGAGAAGACAAAGAGTCGTACTGTGAGAGAAGGCAAAGAATCTCAGGGTAAGCCACTGATGATGAACAGACTCAGCATAGCTGCCAAAGAAGACAATGAGTTGCATGGATGATCTGGCAGAGGACTTGGCATGATAAATATACACAGAACAAAGAAGAGATGGTTGCTTCTGTTGAGAGTTAGGTCTTCACAATATTGGAAGTTCCATACACAGGATTGGATATGGTTTGTTGAATCCAGGTCTGAATTCGACCATAGTGAAGGAACTTTGCTGGAATTTAATTTGACTTATATATCTTAATTTACACTTTTGCTTGAATTTAAAAATATCCTGTGAAGCACTGGGAAATATAAATATAAGGATGCTTGAATACATTGATTTTTTGAGTTTTAAATGAATTGAATATTTGCAATAGGTGGCACATAAAAAATCCTTGGTCAAATTAAATATTAGTTATTCAGAGATATATGAATTGCTAAGTGCAATTGGAGAGATGGAAGCGATATGGAAGTCCTTGAGTAAACAGTGAATGCCCCCAATGTTGCCACCTTCATTGGGTAACTGAAGGAACTTGAAGGAGTTGAAGCTCGTGAATTGCAGGGTATTGTGATGTTTTCCAGGTTCTGTTGGATTGTTGCCTCAATTGACTGCGTTGGAACTACGATGTTGTATGGCATTGGACAATAGGTGACCTTCCACACTTGCCCCAGACACTTATAAAACTCAAATTGATTGGTTGTCATAATTTGAGGAAAATGGAATCTTATAGTCTTAAAACATTGGTATATTTGGAGGTGTTTTACATACATGATTTTAACAGGTTGAATAACATAAGCGGACTGGAACCACTTACAAAACTTGTGAGACTGGATATTACAGTGTACTGAATTAGAAGAATTCAACTATGTTGAAGATTTGAGGTCATTGGAAAGGTTGCATGCTTGCTGTGCCAAACTGCAGTGGGGTGGAAGAGTAGTGGAGATGTTGGGCCTAAGATTAAAGGAAAATAAAAAATTTGAAAGTAAAATAAAAGAATATGGTTTCATGTATTTTTAAAAAATTTCATACACGAAGCTGAGAATACATGTCTCGAAGCATTGTGAATCCAATTTTAAGTTAGGCTTCCATAGGCTAGGATTTCATCTCTTCAATGCCTTCATTTCTGAACCATCCACCTAATAGGATCCGAGGTGCACACTTACCTGTAATGTTAAATTATATTAGGGTTAGGGTTCATTTTAGGGTTATGGTTCATGCTAGAATTAGGATTATGTTAAGTTAGGTTTTCTAAATTAAATACACCTATCGGCGTTCATCAGCCACAATTATGTGGCTGTACTAGTCTCTAAAATTGTAATTAATCATTAGTCTAGCATTTGATCTTTTGGATGAGGAAGTTCTTAAAGAGAGTTCTATTTGTGACTTAGTTTTTTATTTTTTCGTTCTTTCTTGTATTGGGAAAATATATTTTGTGGTTATTTGTTATACACATCCCGGGGTTAATTTGGTCACAAGTTACACTTTTTACACCAAAAAAAACAATTGAAAAAATTTAAAATCTCAAAGAGTTTTGCACTAGCTCAAAGATGATTATGAACACTTAAAAAATAAAAATAAAATAATCATTAAGTTTGAAAAACATCTACCACAAATTTGTTGATAATAATAAGAAGTTCTAGTGGATGGTATTTGGCTAATACTAACCCTCAACTTGGTTGGATTTTATGGATGTTTCTTCCCAACTAAACACATTGTAAAAGTATTGAACTCAGATAACTTATACATTAATGACTAATAAAATTTATATGTATATTAATTTTTGAGTTAATATAACTTTTATAGTATTATAATTTATACATTAACTCAACTTTTTGTATATACTAGAGTTATATATCTTCCTATTATTAATAGGAAGCTATCGATATCATACTTATTATATATCTTCCTATTAATAATAGGAAGCTATCTATATCATACTTATTATATTTAATATCTTGAGTATATTGTTTTGATATTATATATTTTTAAGAGTAATTATTTATATTAATATTGTTTAAATAAATTTTAGAATTATTTAATATTAGTAGTAAAGTGGAAAAAGAACAAAGTCACGGAAAAATTAAAAATATATATANAAGAGGAAAGAGGAGAGAATTTTTAAAATTCTTGAAAATAATTAAATGTGATGATTTGGTTAAGAGGAAAGGAAAAAACAATTATAAAAAAAATGAAAGAGAAAAATTAAAAAAATAAAGTTAAAATAAATAAATAAATAAATTTGTTATTAAGTGATTTTTGCACCCAGAGGTGCTATGCAGTTCACAATAATTAAGTTAAATCATATATTATGATCTTCACACACACACATATATGAGTCCACATAAATTTTTATTATTTTATTATTTATTATTATTATTTTAATGCATTATGTTACATGGACATATCTCCCATAATGAGATGTAGAGTGTTTCTTAGTGAAACCATCATAGATCCATCTTAACCCTTGGATCTATTAAGAGTCGAGAGGGATCTATGCTGATGTATGGTTGCAAACTCTATGGTTAGTATTAAAAAAGAAAGAAAGTATAATCTAGTAAATATAAAAGCCTTTTATAATATATAATCTTAAAATTAAAAGCAATTCTTACTACCTTTAGTTATTTTATTTTAGATGTTGATCTCCCATTTGAGAGTAAAACTATTATACTTATGAGAGATTTTCTATAACAACTTCAAGCTCTAATAAAAACCACTCATATGCTTCCCCAAGCTCATGTATTGTGGGATGATAAAAATTGATGCCTCTAACAACAATATCAAAGTCATTAATAATTTTGTTGTAATATTTTATAGGGAAATATTATGGAGTTACAATGATATTAATGACTTATTATAAAGAGGAGGTTAACCCTAATTTAGAACACCAAAATTATTTCTTTAATATTGTGAGCTTTAAAAAATATTATATTATAAAAACGACATTATATCTAAAAAAGAACAAAATCAGAGTATTGAACTCACTAAAAAAAAACTTAAACCACTCACAATAAATAAATAAATTAAATTTACATTAAATAAAAAAAAAGAAATTACAATAAAAAAAAAAACATTTTCTTTTATAATTTACAACTTAAATATAAATTAAATTTCATTTTTAAAATATTTTCAACATCAAAATATTTTCGATTAATTTCCTATAAATATAATCACAAATTCCATAATAAAGAGAACCTCCTCGCGATTAGCTGCAACTGTCATACGTGTTATATTGTTGTCTCGGGATAAATTGGATCGGGCCGAGGTGGACGGAAGGAGTCAGAAGAAGTTGGCTAGAAGGAGGCAGTGTGTCCAGAATGTGGCTCGTGAAGGTCAAAGGTTTAGGTTGGCCTAGAAAATGAAACCCTAATCATTCATACATGGCAATAAGCTAGCCACCATAGT
>SNQJ01S0058070.1:0-15310 GCA_010110895.2 Picea sitchensis | reverse complement strand
TTGGGGTCATTCCGCGCAATGTGTTCCTCTATTACATTGTCGAAGAAGTGGTCTACAGTCTTGTGTATTTTCTTGAATCGCCGTTTCAGACCTTGCAGATCCAACCATGCCAAGTATGGTATATAATCTCCGATATTGAAAGTGCCGGCTAACAGAAAACTTTCTTTGATGCTTTCAATTAATTGTTGGTCGGAATACTTTCTCCCGAAGGCCATCCTGCAGATAATAGAAGTCGCAAGGGTTGACACGGCTTTGCTAATGCTCACGGGAAGAGAGCCCTCACTGTCTGATATAATAGAACGAATCATAGGAGAGACTTCCTCTTCTCTTATGAAGCGGAAGGACTCTAAGCGTTTGGAGCTCAGCAACTGTAAAACGCATATCTTACGCATTTGTCTCCAGTAAGCACCATACGGAGCGTAGCCGACGTTAGAGAAATTATACGACAAATACTTAGCAGCCATGGATTGAGGTCTGCCGGCGAAAAGGCGATCATTATTCTTGAGAAATTCCTTGGCCATATCTGCAGAGGAGACAACTAAAGTGAGGGCAGAAGAGCCCAGGTGACGTTGGGGTCAGTCCGCGCAATGTGTTCCTCTATTACATTGTCGAAGAAGTGGTCTACAGTCTTGTGTATTTTCTTGAATCGCCGTTTCAGACCTTGCAGATCCAACCATGCCAACTATGGTATATAATCTCCGATACTGAAAGTTCCGGCTAACAGAAAACTTTCTTTGATGCTTTCAATTAACTGTTGGTCGGAATACTTTCTCCCGAAGGCCATCCTGCAGATAATAGAAGTCGCAAGGGTTGACACGGCTTTGCTAATGCTCACGGGAAGAGAGCCCTCACTGTCTGATAAGGCAATAGAACGAATCATAGCAGAGACTTCCTCTTCTCTTATGAAGCGGAAGGACTCTAAGCGTTTGGAGCTCAGCAACTGTAAAACGCATATCTTACGCATTTGTCTCCAGTAAGCACCATACGGAGCATAGCCGACGTTAGAGAAATTATACGACAAATACTTAGCAGCCATGGATTGAGGTCCGCCGGCGAAAAGGCGATCATTATTCTTGAGAAATTCCTTGGCCATATCTGCAGAGGAGACAACTAAAGTGAGGGCAGAAGAGCCCAGGCGGAGAGACATGAGAGGCCAGCATTTCAGAGAAACAGCTGCCAGGGCTTGGTGTGGAAGCTCTCCCAGGAGTAGGTGAAGGTTTCCAATGATCGGCAATGGAAACGGCCCAGGTGGCAGCCTCCGTTTTCTCCGTCGGATCAAGAATCCGCATGACGCCGCGAATGCAAGTAGGAAAGCAAAGGCAAATTTGTTATAAAACTCTGCGTATTCCATGATTGGGCGCTCAGAGTAAAACACATTCGCCATTGTCAGTCACCCGCCACAACGAGGGACTCCGCAGGTTCGTCTCGTCTATAAAACAACAATTTAACGAATCGGATCGGGGAGCCTTCTCTTTCAACAGTATACAGTGAAATGATGTAAATGACTATACATGGACTATCCTGTCGTAAACCTGTGAATGTGAGTCTGCGCGGCACTATCTTTTCCTGTACATAAAAAATCCAGCATTAAAGGGCTGATGAACGCGGAAAGGCTAATTTCATTTACAACCCCTAATTAGGGTTTCCATGTACATATTTTTGCCCAAGCCCCCTTGCCCAAAACATTTTCGTCCCTGAATCCACTCGTGGCGAGGCTGAGCTCTTTGTAAGTGAATCTATGGGGCCAGAATGAAAGACCTAAAACCAAAACATTCACGTGAACAACTATAATTCGATAGTCAAGATGACTGGACTTCAAAAAAGTCAAACCAGACAAAAATATATTTTGGTAATGCTTCATTTTTCATTTTAAATTAGCCGCAGTTCCCATCAGCAAAACATTTGAATTCCATGCAAAAACGAATCAGCTTAAACGATTATTACAAGTGATTTGCAAGCTCAACGACTATGTTGTCAGTTGCTGTAAATAACCTAGCTCGTCAATCTCCAGGCTTCCTCTTATCGCTGAGTTCTTCCTTTCCAGCTTCGCCATCAGCTACGATAATACTGTTGGTGTGTTGTATATTGCGTTGGACACAACACATGTCTTCCCACTCATTCGTTCCCACGACAAAGCTAGCTGGTGTTAACGGATAAAACACTGCTGATGGAATATCTATTGAAAAATCTTGGATGAAAAAGAGAGAAAATGGCAGTGGGGAGAGAATATCTCGTTCAAATCCAATAATTTCTCTTCTTTACTAGGTAATTCTTCTTTAAAATGTTGGTGATGTGAGGATTGCTGGTCCGCTAAATTCCACATACAGCCGGTATGGTTTCTAACTTCTATCAACTCAACAAGGTTGAAGTCATCCACGGTAAGGACAATGCCCTTAGAATCTTTGCTTGCGATAGAATCTTCCACATGTAGCTTTGAGGGATTTGAAATTTCTTTAACATCACACGGTTTCAAAGATTGATCTGACCTATCATTCATCTCGTCAACACTGTAGCCGTTTGGTATTAGCGCTCCAGAGACTGCCGTTGTTTTCACTGGAATAGTTTTGAAGACATGATTTTGCACCGGAGAAGGAAATTCTGGTCTCTACTTCAGATTTTCCGATCACTTGGGTTGCCATTCGTTTATTTTCAACTTCTTGCTCAGATAAGTGTTCTTGTGATTCTTGATTTCATTATCAGTTCGTCCGCGCAGACGTCCTAGTTATCGACCACCTTGACGCAAAATACAATCGCTCATTTCTTGAGCTTCTTCTCCGGCTTGGAGAGGTCTTCCGCGCATTTCACATCTAATTGGTTGTGGTGGTTCAAGTCGTGGAATGTTCATAATGTAGGAGGTAATGCGTGGAGGTCGTGGTATCAGAAACGAATGGTGATCTAACATAAATAAATTGTGGAGTGATATAAATGTGGCATGTATATATATTAATCATTTTAATCATTTGAACGCGTCAATTATTCTTTAATTATTTGAACGCACAATTATATATGTTCTGAGTAATTTTTAAGTATTCTTCTTAGGTAAATGTATAAAGTAAACATACACCATGCCTCTAAATGTAAGGAAGTTATAAGCAATAAATCTAGTTCATTGATTTTGGAGGACGACTAAGAATATGCTAGAATATTCAATTGAGCTACCGATTAGGGCTTCTAAGCTTAAATAAGGTTAAACATCATTAATTGTGCCCATTGTCATTAAGTAATGCCTCTTCGTAACAATGAATGAGATTCGTAGTATCGGCTTTCCGTCTTTTCCATGGAGACTCATTTTGCCAAGAAAATCGTACTATAGGCTTTTTGTACTTTTTAGTTTACATAAAAACCATGGAACGAGATTCGTACTATAGGCTTTCAGGTTCTTCCATGGAGATCCATTTTCCCAAGAAAAAAGCGTGGAACTAGGCTTCCTATTATCAGCCCTCATTAGTGGTAATGATTGCCTTTATTTCTAGATTAATCGCATCATTTTCATTTTCAATTTACTTGGCATGAAAAAGAAAAGAATCTTATTATTCAGTGCTATGGGATTATGAGATTATAGCAGCAATGAGTTTGTTTTTATATGATATTAATTTGTCTTTTACTATAAATATGTGTATGCAATGTAATATTTAATATAGGAAAATAGCTATATATTTTGACATAATAAAAATATTTATGTTGTTCGACAACACATGTATTCCAACAGAGGATCTAACAACTTCAAGAACCACTCACATAACTTATCAAAGATCAACACACCGGCTGTTTTACGTGGTAAAACCCCTATGGTTAACCACCTACCCCAACCAACGCCAATTCACTTGGAGCAGCTTTATTAATGCAAAGAAAAAGATTACGTAGAGATTTTACAAGAAAAGTTTATCACGACGATCTTTCTAAGAGAATGACCCTCCATGCTCTTAAATAGAGATCATGGACCAATCGGGTAAGTTAAGCCATGGATCAATGGTCAATAAGATCGAGGAGAGAGAGTATGAACCGCCTGATCACTCTATGTCGGGAACATATCGTGACCGCCGATTGCCTAACTACAAATGCATAATAAATGAATACTAAAGAAACACACTTTACCTAACGACATATTAGACCAAGTAGATTCTAACTAACTCCCAAGTGTCTAAATATCCCAACATCCCCCTTAAGAACAACTTGGGATAGGATTGAAGGATTTACAATGACACAATAGGAGAAGGAGAAGGGAGGCATTAGAGCCTATCCTTAAATACAGCTCAACTCCTAATATAGACTGGCTCGGAAAACTTCTCTCTGTGAAGAGACTTTGTGAAAATTTCCGTGACTTGATATTTTGTAGGGAAAGAGCACTTCAATAAATTGACTACAATAAGCTTTACGAAGGCATGTAGCCGAATGTTTGCTAATGATGTTGAACTGGTCTTTGACTCCAGCTTGATGGCACTTTGATTGTCACACCAAAGCATGGCCTGATGTCAAAATGGAATCCAAACTTTGAAAGGATTTGTAAAGCCATAGGGATTCCTGACTCGCATTTACCATTCTTCAATATGTTGCTTCTGCTAAAGAAAGTGCAATATCCTATTGTTTCTTACAGCCCAAGTGACAGGTCCTGAACTAAGGTTGAAAACATAACTTGTATTAGACTTCTCATAATCAAGGACACTGGCCGAATATTAATCAGTGAAACTAACCAATAAGGAGTCCCCCCTAAATTGTAATGTATCCCAAATTGAATTGTACCACAAACATAGCGAGTTATCCTTTTAGCTTCTTTCCATTGGTTTTCATGGGGTGTTTTCATTTATTGGGCAACAAGACCAACAAACAAAGGAAAGATCAGGACAAATATGATTCAAGTCTAAGAGGATACCAACTAACTAACGAAGCATAGAGTGGCATCAACTTCAGAGAAGTACAAGCCGCAAAGCTTGGACTCCGTAATCGAAGGGAGAAGGGATGGTTTACAATTGTCCATGAAAGCCACAAAATAGCTGGGTCACAAGCATACTGACCAAGAAAAATTCGGCCATTAGTTTGCAAACTTGGAGGCTACAACAGTAAAGCCTAAGTCTGTCATCCCAAATTTCTTCTTAAGGTTGGTTTTCATTACACTAAAAAGTTTTGAGTCACTACCAAGAAGGATATACCAATAACATAAATGTATGCTGATGATGAGATGGCTTCCTACTTCTTTGGTATGTATTAATAGGATCGAAATGGTACCTAGAGGAATCCATAGCTGGCAATAAGAAAGCTATCCGATTTTGGCATACCAAGCTCTGGAGAGCTTGCTTGAGACCATATAAAGAGATTTCTTGAGGCGAACAAACAAGGCTAGGAAACAATTCTCGCATAAGCTTGAGGTTGTTCCATGTAGATTTCTTCTTCAAATCACCATGCAAGAAGGCATTTCAATATCCATCTGGATGACCTCCCATTTATGTGAGGAGGCAAGGGCAAGAACAAGGGATGGAATCTACTACATGGGGAAAAAGGTTTCATTATAGTCAATGTCAACTTGGGAAAAATCCTTTGGAAACTAATCGAAAGCCTGCGGTCTTTCAATACTCCATCCGATGCACTTAGTCCCAGATACCCATTTGCATCTAACAAGTTTCTTCCCCTTTGGAAGGATATCCCAAGTATAATTTTCATTAAAGAACCATACTCCTCATTCATTGCCATCCCATTCTCGATGACCTGAAGCTTCTGTAAATTTCTCTGGATCATGAGTTTCTAAACTTGAGCCAAAGAGAAGAGGCTCACCGGAATTGTGAACGTGTCCGGACAACAAATCTAAAGGATCACCAACAAGATCACCAAATGATTTTCGTGTTGAAATCGTGACTCCATCTGTAAACGGAACCGGGAAATGTTCCAGTCCAAAGGAACTCATCCAGAGGAAATGTCAGCAGTGAGGATTTTCATCTTCATCAATATCATCTCAAGAAGAACTGCATTAGAAACAAGAAGGAACAACTGCGAAAAACATGGCTCGCGCAGTCATACACCACTAATTGTGCCTTGTGCCAAGAGATTCTCAACAAATTTAACATCTCTTCTAAGAATAATTTCATTATAATGTGGTCGAAAAAGTCGAATCTCGACATCTTCGTAATAAACTTCAACAAATATACACTTTCACTTTTAGCCGCAACGCTGCTTCACCGTGAAATGCGGGAGCCGATGCTATATTTCCAAATACACTAAAGTGACTTACATTTGGTTTAATCTTAGTCCAAGCTTCTTCCTGTGTTATATTTTAAGAGCCTTTGTGGGAGGCGCGATTGACTATGTAATTTGGAAAGTTGATTGCTTCTACTAACACCGTAGGACTTTAATCCCCTTTAGATTTGGATCAAGGCTAATTAGCCATTTCTTTTAATGTGCTGTGCTTTCTCTCCTCGAACAATCTTACTTTGTTGTAGTGTATATGGAATGTGTGTTGCATTTGCATGCCCTGCAGTGCAAGAACTTGTAAATTTATTATCTTCACATATTCTCCGCTTCCATTATCTGCTCTTAACCTTTGAATTTGATGTCCGGGTTGCTTTTCTACAAGGGCCTACAAGGCCAAAACTGTCAAAACTTCTACCTGTTAAAGTGTCCCTACACGCCGAAAAGTCATCAATGAGTTAAGAAATACTTGCACCCGTAAAGAAGGAGAAGAAAGAGGACCACACAAATCAATCGCGGAACAAACCGCAAAGGACTCGAAGGCAAGCCGAGGCACGTTTGTCAAAACAGTCCATTTGATGTTTGTCGAGAACACAATGGGCACACACACCATCTCTGCATAAAACAAAAGGAAGACGAAATGATTCACGATTAGTTGTTGCAATGAGCTTATAGCTTTAGATGACCAAACCGCCGATACAAAAGTTTTACCAAGTCATCAACAAGGGAGCAACAAAAATCGATGAAAAAGCTGATGACCCAAAGTTGTCAAACTTGTACAACTCCACATTATCAAGAATTCCAGTTGCAAGAATACGTTTAGGATCTTTTAGATCCCTGATTACAACTCGGTGAGGTGAAAAATAGACTGGCTTTACCTTCTCACCAATGAGTGATTTGATATAATCGAGAAGGTTACAAGAAATATTTGGAAACACATGTAATACATCATTGAAATGACCATTTTGTACCCTCAATTATTCCGCATCCCATAACACTAAGAGATCTATCATCACCAAATATTTCCTTGGTGTTACATCTATTTAGACCAAAAATATGGCTTTATCCCAGTCACAAGGATAATAGCCCCTAATCAATAAGCCACCCACTCTAAGAAGAAGTAGTAGGTAGAAGGTGTATTGAAGGAAAAACTAGAAGGAGAAAGTGCATATCCATGAGAAAAAGAAGAAGAAGAGGAATCAATCGATGTTGTGCTTCTTCATCAGCCGCCTAAGGTCGCCATCTTCTTGAAACATCTGCACTCATCATGACCATCTTTACTACAAAAGTTGTAATGTTTGTTAGTATTCTTTTATATTTTGATCCTTTGTCACCATTAGGAGTCGAAGCTATCTGAGCGGGTTTGAGACCCTAGGGTTGTTTTGAGCCATTGTAGTGAGGATGTTGCTTCTGGGATACTTGGCTCACTGGGCAATTAAGGCTTTGTTTGAGGTACCCGCAGCTATTGATCACCCAAGTTGTAGAAGCTTATCTTCCTCTCTAATCAAAGAAGTACAAAAGGAATCAAGAGTGTCTTGTTAAGATTCCTAGAGTTCTTTCTGATGGCATGTTTGCAGATACAAACACGTATCATGCACTACCTAGCTTAGAAAGAATAAGATATATGCAACGCTTTTCCTTCATTTTTATAAGTTGCATTCTATACATAAAATTCGAAAAGTGTTTTAAACTTTAGATAGATAGTCTCCAATGCAAAAAATCACTTTGACTCAAGTTCAGTATTTGATTTTTCTAACCTAAGCAGTTCTCGAATATTGAGTTTACCAAACAATGATTCAATCTTTTCCCAAGCTTCTTTGGGTTCATCAATATATTGAAGGTGGTACCTTATATCATGAGAGATGGGCATTCCAATTAGTCCACGGCTTCGTCATTCCTATTATCCCATTTGGCTTTCTTATCATCATCAGTAAAGGCCTGTATCGGATTAACATGGGAAAAGAAACAGCCCCCACTGATGATGATAAATCTTCCATATGGGATCTCCATTGAAGTAGTTGTCACTGGTAAGCATGATAGTACTTTTAGAAGCCATTAAATATGTAGATAATGCGATTTAAAACCCTCGAAACTAATGATCCGGATGGAAAGATCTAGAAAAGTTGTGCGGTTTAAAACCGTGACCGGAAAATGGACTTCCGGCGAGAGTTATGCCCTTTAGAAAAATGCATAAACGGTAACCAAAAAACCACATGATAAGGGAGCCATGAAGTGACCCACTTTTATAAAGAGAAGTGGGATCACTTTACAATGAGGTTACCTTATAACAAAGTTGTATGCAAAATAATTCTAAAATAAAATATAAAGCTACTTTATAGATTCACTTTTATACTTGAAGTGAAATGCATTTTACACTTTTTAGCATGAACTTTTTTCAAAAAAGTAACAAAAAGAGAGACTTGAACTCAAGACCTCTTACTTAATAAGCGCAAAAGTTTTAACCAATCGGGTTCAGAAAACATATTAAATGTCTTAAGGAGGATTGGGGTGTTGTCGCTTGTTGTGGAAGACGGTCTTAGAGAGTATGCTCCAAAAACTCTTTTCACACAAGAAAAAAACTCGCTTCTCGATGACAACAAGGGTTAGATCTCGAATAGCTTACCCCCCGAAGATGCACCTTTTCCTATCTGCTTTACCGTCGAGATCACACAAGGCGCGAGGCAAAGTATACGCACTAAAAGAGTAGCAGCCTGAAAAAAAATACAAACCAGCCAAACGCACCTTTGCAGAAATTTAAAAATGCGTATTCGGATTTTATACATCCGGATTTTGACTGTAATGGCTATATCTTGGTCAAACGGAAACCTTTCGAAAAGTTCCGTGCCCCGAATGAAAAAGCCGCTCGATCGCTAATGGAACAAATTCTTTCAGCCCGTAAATGTACGTGTAAATGCCGTGGAAAATGGAGAGATAACTGACTTCACGATCTCGACGCATCACCGGGGAGCGTCTTCAAACAGCTCGATACTCATAGTTCGAGCAACACAGCACTCCAACAGAGATCTAACACCTTCCGCAGAATCCACTACATAATCCAGATCAAAGATCAACACATCGATGTTTTCACGGGGTAAAACCACTACGGGGAAACATCCATAGCCCTAAACAACGGGGCCACTTGGAGTAGTTTATTAATGCAAAGAAAAAGATTGGCGAGATTTTACAAGAGAGTTTCTACAATCGCATCTTTCAAAAATGACCCTCCATGCTCTTTTAAATAGAGATCATGGACCAATCTGCAAGTTAATCCACGGATCAATGGTCGTTTAAGATCGAGGAGAGTATGAATCGTCAATTCACTCTATGTCGGGAACATAATCGCGGACTGGGCTCTGATTGCTCTAACTACAAATGCATACTAATACTAAAGAAACACACTTTTACCTAACAACATATTAGACCAAGTGACCTAACTAACTCCTAAAACAAATATCCTAACATATGTTTTTCATTTCTAATTACATAAACCAATCACCACAT
Source organism: Picea sitchensis (assembly GCA_010110895.2). Lineage (NCBI taxonomy): Eukaryota > Viridiplantae > Streptophyta > Pinopsida > Pinales > Pinaceae > Picea > Picea sitchensis. The sequence continues at coordinate 5,632 of SNQJ01S0058070.1, read as the reverse complement.
CTAAATATGCGTTGTATTGCATTATTATTATGCATTATATTTATATTATATTTATTATCTAATATATTATTTAGATTATATTTATTATGTAATATAATGAATATTATCTAAAAATATATATATTAAATTTTGAAAGGTTTATTTAAAAAAAATATTGAATATTTTTAAAATGCAATTTGCATTTGCTAGCTTAACTTAATTGGAAGGAAATTTAGGTTAATCCCAAAACCATACAACATCTACATTAAAGTAAAAATATCACAATCTTTTAAAATCTTCACAAATTGATTTATTTTAAGAATATAAAACTAGCCTCAGCTAATATATTGTTCATATTCCTGGATGGTGCCACGCTAGAAGACAGACACGCTGAAATATGCTGCCAGTTACGCCATAAATATTAGGCCACCACCACCGGCCCCTTCACCATTAAAATGGGAACGAGCTGCAACCATTACCAACGACCAGCCTCTCGAGGGGAGCCAACGTAACTTTACCACCAATGCAATTCAAGAGCTCATGCACTTTAATGGCCAGAAAGCAGCCATCGCTATCCTCATCCTTATCAGTTGTCTCGACAGATATGAGAGGCATTCAAATTCTGCAGAGTTGAACGTCGAGCTATTGGAGAACTGGAGCAGGGCTAACCTTCCAATTGGAATTTCAGCCATAGCCCGACTCCTCCACATGCCAAGAACAAGAGGATGGCCTCACAGAGGCGCGACATGGTACGCAACTAATTCACGACGAAAGCAACAAAAGAACTTTGAAAAATCTTTGGCTCTAGCCAACAGAAGGAAAACAATGAAGTCAAGGAGATTGGGAACGCCTCCCATGGAGTATGTTCAGGATATTGTGCCGGGCGAATCCATCAAGAGATACAAAAAGAGACTCCTATTCATGGTCCCAGATAATTGGAATCCCCACACCAATTTCAGCAACGAAGCCAAGACTCCGACCACAGAAATCTCACACGACCACAAAGCAAATCAACCGGCAGAGGAATTCACCACCTACTACGTTGAGGAAGAGGTACCATGTAGTGCAGATGCAAAGGCAGACCCACCCAGCGGTGCACCTCCTAAGGAAGCGACACAACCGGACAAGCAGCAGGCACACCAAATCAACAACACAAATACAAGCAAGGGAGAAAACTATGCATATTGGCCATTTCCCACCGCCTCTGTTCAAGAAAAATGGCAAGACCAGCCTCCATTCAACAACCTGGGCTACCTAGAACTAATCTTCGAAATGCGGAGCATGGTGGATGATCAGATCTTCAGAACCATTCAAATCAACCAACGACTCATGGCACACTTCCACACCTTGATTCCCCCGAAGACAGAGTCTCTACGTATGCTAGGCCATGCACTCCAAAGCAGATAGCTAAAGCATGATGAGGGGAAGTTTAATGCAGTAGTTAAAGGTCTCTCTCTGTCCACAAGTAGGCCCTTTGTTTCAGAATGTGAGCTTTAGCTCTCTAAGTAGATTATAGTGCAATAAGTAGGGTGTAGGATGTTAGGTAACTGGGACCAATTTAATGGCTATAAGGCCCTGTTTCGGGCTTAATTTAAAATTTTGCTGTTTTACATGCGGTATTAGAATGTCCATCTCTTTTTGGTTTTTTCAAGCTCGCATAACCAGCACACAAGATCAGAATCCTCATGAATCTAGACACAAACAAGATCCTTCCTTTACTTTAAAAAAAAAAAACACATATTGTTCATATTTAGTTTAGTTTAGTTTAGTTTTTATTATATCATCTCCATTTCCAAATCTACTTTAATTTAGTTTCTTTATTATATCAGATTTTAATTTTAAATCTTAATTTTATTTATTTTTAATTTTTAGATTTTAATTATATAATTTTATCTTTTGATTTAGTTTTATTTATTTTATTTTGGATTTTAATTTTAATTTTATTTTGATTTAGTTTTATTTATTTTATTCAATTTAGTTTAGTTTTCTGCGTTATTTCTATTAATTTAGTGTAGTTCAAGTTTTTTAATCAGTTTGCCTTAGCTCATTTTAATTTAGATTTTATTATAATTCATTTTAAATTTTAATTGATTAATTTAGCTTTCTGTTTTGATTTTGTGCATTATTTCTAAGTTTTTAATTCAGTTTTATTTTTTAGTTTGGTTTTTTAGTTTAGATTTTATTATGATTGTTTTAAATTTTATTTTGATTAATTCTAGTTTATTGTTATTCATTTTCACCATTCATGATTTGGTTTTGATATTTAAAAGTAGTTATTGTTTGGATTGTAGATTGAAAATGAAGGATTTGTGGTCTAAGATCTATGAAGGAAAACAAATTTTCATTATTATAAAAGGAGCAAGAATATATTAGTCTATGGGTTCAAGCTCTTTTTCAGGGTAGATTTAGTTTAAATTTTCTTTTTTATGGAAATTTTTTGGGAACATTTGCCAAAAATCTGATAAGAAATTACTAGATTTGCAGATTTGAATGATTATTTCTGTATAATCCAAGTGTTTTAGGAGTTTTTTTATGCGGATTCTATTTCTACATTCAGAAATGAATTTTTAAAAACAAAAGTGATTTCGCAGATTTATATTCCCAGATTCCTAAAAAAAACACTATTTCATAAAACAGTTAAACAACACCCTAGTAGATATTCTATAAAACAAGAACAAGAAGCAAGTGCACAAGGTAAAAGCGCGTCCCTGTCTATCGGATTGGATTTGGTAGATTTCTCTCTTTTGGAAAAAGACAGACTTGCGAAGAAAAAGAGAAGAAGCACCCATCGGCTTGTCTCTTCATAAATGGCAGGAGTCGGCGCGGAACTAACTTTTCCTTTACATAAAAAAATGAAACGAGATTCATATTATCAGCTTTCTATTTTTTCCATGGAGACTTATTTTCCAAGAAAAAAAAAGTGGAACGAGTTTCGTATTATCAGCCGTTCATAAATGTAATGATTGCCTTTTTCTTAGACACCGATCGTTCCAGTTTTCAACTGATTTGCGACGTAAAATAGAAGAATCACCCGTCTGTGCGGCTCGTTTCGTCAGTATGCTATAAAACAAGAATTTATCTACCAAATTGGATTCGGTAGATTTCTCTTTTTTCCAAAAGACAGACTTTAGAAGAAAAAGAGAAGAATCACCCATCGGCTTGGCTCCTTTTACAGGGACACCCTTCTTCCCATTTTCAATTAGACTTTTGAAGAAAAAGAGAAGAATCACCCATCGGCTGGGCCGGGCTGGAATGGAACTTATAAGACATGAAAGAGCCTGCCGGACTGGATTGGACAGTTTTGTCTTTTTTCCAAACGCTAGACTTGTAAAGAGAAAGAGAAGAGTCACCCATCCGCTAGGCTTGAGGCGTCTGGAATGTATAAAACAAGAATCTGCCCGACTAGATCGGGTACCTTTTTCTTTTATTAAAGAAGTCTATAATGATGTGATAACACTGTATTTTCTTTACAGTGTTTATCTTATATTCCCCCATGATTTATATATAAGATGAGATATATATTTTCGCCATGATTTATATATTAGATGAGACACCACACATCCAATGATGTATATCTCCATTAAATATACGATACATAGTTTTCAAGTACTTGTTTACCACTGCTTTTGAAAAGAAAAACAATGAAAGTAGATTGGAAGTATCAACGTTCACATGCATGGTTTTCTTTGTGTACCCAAAAAAATCATTGAAAGTAGATTCAATTTTAAAAAAAAAAAAAAAAAAAAAAAAAAAATGAAAAGAAAAAACAATGAAAGTATACTTGAGTACTGTCCCTAGCTTTAATTGATTCTAAAATATATAGCCAAAAACTCTTTAAAAGAATCGAAATTTAGATGCCAAATGGATCATACCTCCGGCCATTGATGCTGCTTGAGTTTGACTAATTGTTGTAGAAGTTTTCCCAGTTCCACACTAGTTTTTCTTTTAGTATGGCACTTCCAAGCTCTGCTCACTCTGATTGATGGTGTAAGACTGAAGGGAATTGATTGAATTAAGCAAGCTTGGGGACCAAACAGAAGTCTTTATAGCCAAGCTTCCATCAAGATTTTGTTGGCTATGTGTTAACTGTTCCACATATCTAGTTAGAGAACCGTAGATGGAGTAATGGACCATTCCAGAAGCTCCCAACAAGAAAAAAGTTACATCCCGTTGGTTTCCAAATGAGCTGTGGCAGTTGAATACAATTCCGGTTGGTTTCGACAGTTCAATACGGTTAAGGGGAATACGGTTTTGGTTGGTCGAATGAGCTGACGATGGTTAAGGGAGCTTACATTCTCCCACTTGGTCCATACTTCCAATCTTAATGTCTCATATTAAAACCTATTGATAATCTATATTAAGTAATAGATACATGAATCATGGCGATAAGTCCTCTTATGACGAGTATTATCTTCCATGTATTACTATGTATTTATTTCTTTTATAATTCACGTGGCAACAATTTTTTAATGAATAAACCTTATGTTTATTCTTGGTCCTACACAGATGAATTCTCTCAAATCAAATTAAGGTGCACATAAATATGAGGAAAACATCACCATAATTAAGAATTTCATTAAAATAACATTGTCCATACAATGAGAAACTACATAATGGAACCAAGTCCCATATTCATTACATGCACCTTGAATTTAAATGGTGGCATGCCCTTAGTCAAAGGATCAACGATCATTAACTCAGTGCTGACATGCTCAATGACCACTTTATTTTCTTTAACACGTTCCCTTATGGCTAAATACTTAATGTCGATGTGTTTATTTCGACTCCCACTTTTGTTGTTTTTAGCCATAAAAATAGCAGTTGAATTTTCACAATACATTCTCAATGGCTTGGAGATAGAATCCATAATTCTAAGCCCAGAAATGAAACTCTTAAGCCATACACCATGTAAAGTAGCCTCAAAACAGGAGATGAACTCAGCTTCCATAGTGGAAGCAGAAATCAAGGTCTGCTTGGCACTCCTCCATGATACAGCTCCACCGACCATCATAAAAGTGTATCCCGATGTTGATTTGCGTGAATCAACGCATCTAGCAAAGTCAGAATCTAAGTAGCCAATTACTTCCAAATTGTTCATTCGTCTATACATAAGCATGTAGTTTTTGGTTCCTTGAAGGTACCTCATTACTTTCTTTGCAGCTCTCCAGTGGTCTATACCTGGATTACTCTGATATCATCCCAACATTCCCACAACAAATGCAATGTCGGGTCTTGTGCAGACCTGAGCATACATTAGGCTTCCGACAGCAGAAGCATATGGAATGTTCTTCATTTGTTCCCTTTCAAAATCATTCTTCGGGCATTGGTTCAAATTGAACCTATCACCCTTCACAATGGGAGCTATACTTGGTGAACAATCCTTCATCCGAAATCTCTCTAAAATTTTATTAATATAGGTTTCTTGAGATAGACCCAAGATGCCTCGAAATCTGTCTCTATGGATCTTAATGCCAATGACATAAGATGCCTCACCCATATCCTTCATATCGAAATTTTTAGAGAGGAATTATTTCACCTCATGCAACAAACCCTTATCATTGGTTGCTAGCAAAATGTCATCCACATATAAAACAAGAAAACAAATTTTACTCCCACTAACTTTCAGGTATATACATTGATCCATAATGTTTTC
>SNQJ01S0058069.1:0-43234 GCA_010110895.2 Picea sitchensis | reverse complement strand
TGGCTCAATTAGAGAAAACAATTGAAACTCATTCACTCACCCTCTCAGACTTCAATTCAACCATGAAATCACATACACAGCATATAAAAGCAAATGTATGACAGGAAGAAAACATCCATGAGCATAACATCAGTACACAGAGAAATAACACCAACCATGAATTTGAATCAAACTTTATTATATTAATTCAAATGCCTGTACATGGGTGTTCTTCATACACACTCTCTGCTTGCTCTTACTTCTCTTGCTCTAGCTAATGTGCCCAGACTAATGTTACAATGATACAATGAGGGTGTCTATATCCCGTTTCCCTCTTGCGCTCTAAAGCTATCAAATCTAGACTTAAAATCCTATCTACCAACATTAACTACATTAAATGCCGACTATCTACCCAAGGACGAGAGCTATCTGCTCAAGGTCCAATACAATATACAAGTGCACCGTCTCTTAAATGGCTTCATTTAAGTTTTGCGCAACAATCCCAAAGTGTTTTCAAAATTTGTGCTGGCTTGTCCAGCTGTCTTCCGCTCCACGCTGGCTCGCTTGATGTGCTGGTGATGCTCCTGCATCATACTCCTCGGCTTGAAAAATTTCATGGACTCCTGTCCATGAGCTCCTGCATGATCTGTCCATGCTTTTGTATCACTGCTTCAGTCTTCCAGCTGGCATCTTCGACTGGGTGATTCTTCCACTTGACTAGATACTCAAAGTATTCTTTTCTCCTGGTCTTCTTACCCACTCTCTTGTCCAGTATGTACTCCATCTGTGGCTTTTCTGCAACTGGAAGTTGTTTCATCCACTAGATTACTGGCTCCTCAGTTCCAGTCTCTGCTTCTCCAGCCCTGTATGGGTATAAATCGACAACATTGATTATCGGAGATATCCCGATGTCATCCGACAACTCAATTTCATAAGCATTTTCTCCGAATTTCTTCAGGACTCTGCATGGCCCGATTTTCTTCATTTTCAACTTGTTGTATGTTCCTCTCGGGAACCTTTCCTTCCTTAAATGTTCCAGAACTAGATCACCAACTTCAAACTGAAGTTGTCTCCGATGCTGATCTGCTCTGCGCTTATATTCCTGATTTGAATCTTGCAGTCGCTGCTTCACCTTGCTGTGAAGTTCCTTCATCGCCTCAGCGAATTCTTCTGCACTAGCACTGCTAGTCGCAGTCTGTTCTAAATCCCTCAGTTCAGATACTCCTCTCGGTTGCATGCCATATACAACATGAAATGGACTTTTCCTTGTGCTTCGATTCATTGAATCGTTGTATGCAAACTCTGCCTGTGGTAATATGCTATCCCAGCTGCTATGGTGCTCTGTCACCAAGCTTCTCAGCAAGTCTCCTAGACTTCTGTTGAACACTTTTGTTTGTCCATCTGTTTGTAGATGATAAGCAGAACTAAATGCCAAGTTAGTTCCTAACTTCTTCCATAAGGTTCTCCAAAAATTCCCTATGAATTTTGTATCCCTGTTTGAAACTATGCTTTTCGGCAACCCATGAAGTCGAATGACCTCCTTGAAAAACAGATTTGCGATATGAGTCGCATCACTGGTCTTCTGGCATGGGATAAAATGTGCCATCTTTGAAAACCTGTCCACCACCACAAAGATGGAATCAACACCTCTTTGTGTCTTCGACAAACCCAATACAAAATCCATGCTTATCGCCTCCCATGGTCTCTCTGGTATGGGCAACGACTGATAAAAACCCGATTTCTGCTTCCTTCCCTTCGAATGCTCGCAAATTCTGCATCTGTCAACGAACCTCTTGACATCTGCATGCATCCCTGGCCAAAAATACGACTCATTCAGCTTAGCGAACGTTTTTTCATGGCCAAAGTGTCCTGCCAATCCACCACTTTGTTTCTCCTTCAACAGGTTCTCCCTCATGGAGCAATTTGGAATGCACAATTGATTTCCTATGAACAACAATCCCTCCTGGATCATATACTCTATCCAAGGGCTTCAATCTCTGAGAACTGGATTCTCAGCTGCTTCATATGCTTCTACAAAATCTGCATCTCCTGCATACATGTCCCTGAGATTTTCAAAACCCAACGTCTTGACTCAGAATTCTTGCAGCAACAAACACTTCCTGCTCAAAGCATCAACCACTTTGTTAGTAGTACCCGAAATGTGTTTAATCACAAATGTAAAATTCTGCATATACTCCACCCATTTAGCATGTTTTTGATTCAACTTCTTCTGTTGAGTCACAAACTGTAATGCATGATTATCACTGTACAATACAAATTCCTTTGGTATCAAGTAATGCCTCCACTTCTTCAACGCCTGTATGATAGCATAAAATTCTTTATCATACGTGGAGTATTTCAGCTTCACCTCATCCAGCTTCTCGTTGTAATATGCAACTGGTCTGTCTTCCTGACTTAAGACCGCTCCTATGGCATACCCACTCGCATCACATTTCACCTTAAATGTCTTCTGGAAATTCGGTAACACCAAAACCGGTTGTTCCGTTATCTTCCACTTCAGCAGATTGAAGCTCTTCTCAGCCTCTGCTATCCAATGAAAAGACTTATGCCACTTCTTCACTGTGTCCATCATTGCTGCGCTAATTCCACTGAAATTCCTGATGAACTTTCGGTAGAAACTAGCCAAACCATGAAAACTCCTCACCTCAAAATTATTTCTCGGTGATGGCCAATTCTTGATCACTTCTACCTTATCCGGATCCATCTTCAATTCATTCACCGAAATAAAAAAAACCAAGTAAATGAGTTATGTCTTCATAAATGATCACTTCTTCATGTTGATCAACAACTTCTCCTGCTGTAGTTTCTTCATCACAATGGCCAAATGCTTCAGATGTTCAACCTTCGTCTTACTGAAGATCAGTATATCATCCAGATATACGACGACAAATTTTTCGATGAATTCCCTTAGGACTTCATTCATCAACCTCATAAAAGTACTTGGTGCATTCGTCAAGCCAAACGACATGACTAGCCATTCATACAGTCCTTTGTTTGTCTTGAAGGCTGTCTTCCACTCATCGCCTTCTCTCATGTGAATCTGGTGATATCCGCTTTTCAAATCAATCTTTGAAAAACACCTTGCCCCGCTTAGGCAATCCATTAGATCATCCATTCTTGGTAACAGAAATCTGTACCTGATGGTTATCTTGTTTATCATTCTTGAGTCGGTACACATCCTCCAACCTCCATCCTTCTTTGGACTGAGTACTGTCGGAACAACACATGGGCTTAAGCTTTCTCTGACTAATCCTTTGTCCAACAACTCCTGGACCTGCCTCTTGACCTCCTCATTTTCTTGCGGCGTCAACCTGTACGCGGCTTTATTTGGAAAACTGGCTCCTAGTATGAGGTCTACGTGATGACTCACACTTCTCATCGATGGAAACGAACGAGGTAATTCGTCCACTATGATGTCAGCGAACTCTTCCAACATTTCCTGAATCTCATCCGATAGATCATCCACTCTTGTGCTAGTCAGGACAATCCTTGGTTTCCTGACCACAAAGAATTGTGGATCTTCGTTCTTCTTCACCTCTGTAAGAAGCTCCTTCCCACTCATGAGAAGTATTGTGTTTTTTACCTCCGGTTTCACCTCCTTATCCTTTATCGGAAGCAACCTGTACGTCCTCCCATTTCTCTCTAGGGTATATGTGTTCATTCTCCCATCATGAACCAAATTTCTGTCATATTTCCATGGTCTACCCAGTAATAAGTGGCAAACATCCATGGGAATGACATCACAGAGTGCTTTATCATTATACTCCCCTATATTGAATTCAACTAAACACTATTTAGTGACACTTACCTGATGTCCCTTATGTAGCCATGAAACTTTATATGGACTCGAGTGATCAGTTTTCTCCAGCTCCAGTTTCTCTACCATCTCAGTTGAAACGAGATTATCCGTGCTACCATTGTCCACAATAACCTTGCATACCCAATCCTTGGTCTTGCAAGTTGTTCTGAAAAGTCTGGTCCTTTGAGCTGAGTCCTCCACCTCCTTCCCAGGTGTTAATAGAACTTTACGCATCATCAACAACCTTCCACCTTCTACACCTTCTGTCTCAACATCCTGCCTCTGCGCCTCGGTGATGTGAGATTATCCAACGTCTTTCTTTTTCTCTGGACACTCGAATGACCTGTGCCCATTTTTCCCACATGTGAAACATGTGATCACTCCACCTCTTCCTCTTCCTCTACCTCTAGTACGAGGAAAAGTGTTTGCGTCAGCATAATCTCCTTTCGGTTCATTATGCTACCCTCTCTGTTCAACATATGGTCCTCTCTGTGAGGTTCCACCTCTTTCAACTTTACCCTGAGGCTTCTTCCATTTCTCCTTGGGCTTCTGGAATTTCTCTTGGGCAACTGCTTTGCCTCTGGGCTGACTCCTGCCTCGCCCTCACTGTCCTTGCTTACGGCTCAGCTTCTCTTCAGCTTTTAAAGCCATCTGATAAGCATCCTCCACAGTCCGAATGGTAACCATGCTTAATTCATCCTGAATGTCGTATCTCAGACCATTCAGATATCTGGCAACCTTCTCATCATTGCTCTCGCGATGACCTGCCCTGATATTCAACCTATAAAATTCCTCGGTGTATTCTTTCACTGTCATCAGTTTCTGTCTCAGGTTTTGCATCCTCCTGAACAGAGTAATTTGGTAGTCTCTTGGGATGAACTTCGCCTTCATCTTTGCAATCATTCGATCCCAACTCTTGATCTTTTGCTTGCCTTTGCAACGTCTGTCAACTTGTAGCTCGTCCCACCACAATGCTGCATGTCCCTTCAAGTGTGTGACAACATGTCTGACCTTCTTATCCTCTTTGATATCCTCATAATCTAAGTAGGTGTCAAGAGCTCTAATCTAGTCTAGAAGATCTTCTGCATCCAGATTTCCCTCATAGACTGGAATGTCCATCTTTGCCTTCGCACCCATTCTGGAAATGGCTTTAATCAATCGCTCAGTTGATGCATATTCGACTGCAACTTCCTCGTCGCGTTCAACCTCAATCTTGCTCTCGGAATCACTCAGATCCCCTGCACTAGATGTGCGTCTTTGTGTTGTCTCCATCTCCTCGAGTCTTGCTCTGATACCACTTGGAGGCAACGCGGCCCCTTCACCACCCGCAGATCGGAAGGTCCACACGCACTCACAGGATCTTCTCTTCTTCCTCGGCCCAAAGAACTCAACGGTTCTTCTATTTCCCTATCTGGAAATCTGCACCCCACAGGTTTTCTTTGGCGCGATCCCCCCCTTCTTTGCTTTCAGAGGATCAGAACTCGCGACTTCACAAGTTCTTGGTTGATCGCTGGGCTCTCGAATCCCCGAGACCCGAGATGTCAGTCAATGCTGACTTCCTCTTTCCTCTATTGGGACTTCGGCTCTATTGCGGCTTCGCTACTCGCGATACCAAGCACTCGGCTCTCCGACTCCCGAGTCCCGATGCGTCGAAACTCCGATATGATCCTATTGCACTTTTGCTACTCGCAACCTCGCGCCTTCGTGACTTGGAGTACCCAATACTTGGGCTCTCACCCTGCGAACTTATGAGTTCGCGAGATCTCCCGATCTCTGCCACCTGTCTTCCACTCACTCCTGCGGTCCCACACGCTACCCTTTGGTTGTCGGGATATCGCGTCTCGCGATATCGCAATTCTTGATGCAATCCCTTGCAGCTCCAACTCACGACCCCTGATACACGATATCTCATGTAGATCTAATGGCCCTTGTGGCCTAGATCAACGGCTCGGCCCCTCTTGAGCTCTGAACCTTCAGACGTTCGCGCCATAATCTCTTTTCACATCCACAATATTCAACGGCCCACGGAACTTCGCGAAATCTCCTCGAAGGATTTCGACCGTCCATTCTTCCTTTGCTAAAACTGCAAAATGAAGGAGTACCTCTCGACGAGACTCGTTCACTCGCTCGCCAACCTGCGATGCCTCCTTCAGACCTCCAATTACAACTTCCCCTACGCTTATCCTTCAATGAGTTCGAAGGCCTACTCCTCCTTAGCTTCCTTGCGATTCTCAAATACTTAGAAGGAACTTTGCACGCACTCCTTGCGGCAAATATTCAACTTTGTCTAAGTGTTGAAGTCTTTTGACCCTGCGCACTCCTGCAGCAGCAGTCTTTCAATACTTTGCTCAGAATCGCAACTCTGAGACTTCGCTTGGCCTGCGCATTCCTTGCACGACACTGTGCCTAAATGCACTTTCGAGGAAATGAGAACAAAAGCTATCTCTAAGTGAACCCTTCTGTCAACGCACTCCTTGTGGACAATTCGACTGCACTCCTTGCAGGAATCCTCTGGCTCAATTAGAGAAAACAATTGAAACTCATTCACTCACCCTCTCAGACTTCAATTCAACCATGAAATCACATACACAACATATAAAAGCAAATGTATGACAGGAAGCAAACATCCATGAGCATAACATCAGTACACAGAGAAATAACACCAACCATGAATTTGAATCAAGCTTTATTATATTAATTCAAATGCCTGTACATGGGTGTTCTTCATACACACTCTCTGCTTGCTCTTACTTCTCCTGCTCTAGCTAATGTGCTCAGACTAATGTTACAATGATACAATGAGGGTGTCTATATCCCGTTTCCCTCTTGCGCTCTAAAGCTATCAAATCTAGACTTAAAATCCTATCTACCAGCATTAACTAAATTAAATGCCGACTATCTACCCAAGGACGAGAGCTATCCGCTCAAGGTCCAATACAATATACAAGTGTGTCGTCTCTTAAATGGATTCATTTAAGTTTTGCGCAACAATCCCAAAGTGTTTTCAAAATTTGTGCTGGCTTGTCCAGCTGTCTTCCTCTCCACACTGGCTCGCTTGATGTGATGGCGATGCTCCTGCATCAGAATAGATTTTATTAGGATGAAGTTATGATATCATACCCAGCTCAAAATGAAGTTCTTTGGCTCTGATACCATTTGTAAGCTGCTTGCAGTACAACTTGTCAGAGGCTTCCTCCGTCGGAGAATGAAGCTTGACGATTACTTTGTTTCATGCGCTGCTCCCTTCTGCAATCTGGACTTCTGCTTCTTTCTACTCTCAACAGAACCAATTCATCCCGTAAAGAGATTTCGACCCCCTTATGAACCCCACCACTTGGACTCCACCAAGTTGTTGGAGCCTTATATGAACCCCCACAGTTGGCCTTCAGGGCCTCTCTGCACCTACCACTGCCCTTAGCGGCCTCCTTGCCTAGAGGGACTTACTACCAGTGCTCTATAGACACCTTATCTCCCCTGTGAGTGAACCTTATCTCTGGATGAGCGAACTTCGGTAGATCATACAAGGAGCATTGATTGCAATAACAGACAAATAGAATCGAGAATCACAACATGCGCATAATACAGAGACAATAATCAATATTCAGAGATACACATATGCGAAAGTCTTTCTTATATTAATCATAGAGAAAAAATATGCCAGGGTATTACAATAGAGCAGGATGCTCGTATTTTCTCACAACACACTTACTTACAGACTCAATGAGAATGACACACAACTTTAGACAAGAGGGAATCTTAGAAGACTCAGACTAACACTCAAACTCTCTATGAAAGTTCCTCCTCGAGAATGAACTCCTATCCTCCTTATATACAAATTTTGGAGAGAGGAATCATTTCGCAGACAAGACTTGATATGACTCTTGTCCCTACATGTCGACCACTAAATCTTGCTTTATGGATTCAACGGTAGAGATCGTGCAAGATCCTCCGACCAAATCAAATCTTTTATTTCATATCAATCGAAAGTAAATCAAACAGTAGATCTGACGGGGTACTCGTGCAAGATTCCCCGGTCAGAGGACAGACAAAATGTGACATAAAGAAAGGAATCTTGGAAATACGGGTCAAACCACGCCAAAAGTCGGAGAAGTGCTCCGAGTTTCCAAGATGCCTTATTATTACAAAAGGATGAATAGTTACATTGTGGATGTTGGTTATGGTAACCCACTAAAACCCGAATGACACCACTGTTGGTCATTTAGACATGAATACATGTGATTACACTGTGGAGGTTAGTCACGTCAACCCACGGAAACCGACTGCCACTAATTGTCGGGCAATAAGAATTTTTATAAAATCTTTGTTAATCATTTTCAATATGCATTAGAAATCTTTCAGGATAGTTTAAAGTATCCCAATATTTGGTGTATATCTTCTGAGCGATGAATGGTTGGCCATTCATGATTTGAACAATAGTTTTCACCTTTATCTTCCATTGAAAATGATTTAATATGAATAGACATAAAAGTTCTCCTTCATTTGGGCCGAATTCAAACAGATTTTGGACTGATTGTAAAGGAGATATAGAATTTAGAATTCTTGGATCAATTGCTCCTTTATTTAATCCAAAGTCTTTCCACCAGTCTTCCAACCAGAGAGGTGGTCTTCCAGAAGTAGCTGTATTTACATTTCCAAATTTTACCATGGTCAAGAAATTTTCTTGCAAAGCGAAATTCCACCATAGTTCTTTGTAAGATAAATAATTATAATTTGTTTCTGGAAAAATTATATTCGGGTTCCTTTAGCCAGTGAAATAATAATCTGGGTCTATTTAGGCAAAAATACTGTTGGTTATTGCCGATATTATCTCTTATATCCCAGATAAGATCAATATCATGAAATTAATAGTTTAATGCTTCTTGTGCTTCAATGGCCTTTTCCGTAGCTCTTGCAATTACTGGAGCTAGAACATTAGGAATCCGTCTACCTCTTACTTTTGGAACCAAGTTTGAATAAGCAATTTGTGTAATTTGAGATAAAAATTTTGTGCTCCTTAGTTCCCAATGAGGTGCCCATTCTGATTCATATGTTTCCCATCTCTGTGAATCAGGTATATTAACCAAAATTTCTGTACCATTTCTGAAATGTACAGAGATGATTAGGTAGAGATTTTGTAAATGTTATCTACTCAAAAAATCATGAATAGAATTATCAGTCCCTTTAATATGTTCTATGGAAAAGTCAAAATTGCTAAATAAAGCCTGCTATCTAGCAAATTTACTATCTCGAGGGGACTTAATATCCTTATTTAAAACTTTGTTCATGGCTGCAGCATCTGTCTTGAGAAGAAATTTTTTATAGATCAAATAGATCTCAAATTTTTGGATTCCATTTAATGCAGCCTTAATTTCTTTGTCTAAAGCAGAATAATTCTTTTTTGCTGCTTGCCACAGACCAGAAGAAAACTGAATAATCTCCTCCTTTTTCTTGCCATCTGTATTTCTGACTTGCTTGAGTACTTCTCCCCAACCAAGAGTCTCGGGCCCTTTAAAGGCAGGGTTTCCACTCTTGCGACTCACTTTTGAATCCGTATCAGTAGTCTTGGGTCCTTTAAAGGCAGGATTTCCACTACTGCGACTTCCAGACAGAGTTACTAGTTTCTGCCTGAGCAGTCGACCAGGATCCTGTCTAATCTTCTTTAGGGAAGACACAAGACTAAACACCCTGCTTTCCTATGCAGTTATAGTAATCTCTACTATTCTAATGGATTCTTCAGTCTGTTATCATTCTGTAAATAATACTGTAGATTGTACTTCATCTACTTTAGAACCTGCATTTTGTTTTATGATCCATTACATGCCTACTATTGAAACACTTGATCCTAGACTGCAAGATATTTATAAAGGCATGAGACCCCCCTGGTACTCCAAAATATGGGTTGGGATATATTGAACAATGTGACCAAGTTATCCCAGACTGTAGATTCTCTAAACCATTACCATCAGATATGCAAAGACCCTCTGTGGATGAAATCCACAAGTTTCATTTTGTAATGAAAGGATGCCAGAAGGGATCTATTGAAGAAAAATGGATCAAGAAAATGTTAAACTGGGATTTGTTCACAAATCCTGAAACAAATGATTTCAACTCAGCCGTGTCAGATAGTGAAAAACTCAAACTATCCCAAGATTGGAAAAATATATATATCTGACAACAATTTATGGATTTATTTCTTTGAATGGAAGAAGTTAAATCAAAAGGTTGTAGTTCAAATGATGGGAGAAAGTTCATAAATTCCTCCCAAACATAAATGGAAAAGTATTGAGGGTCAAACTGTAGAATCAAATTCCACTTTTCCTCCTTTCAAGGGTATTATCCTTGAAGACAATAATCGACAAGTTAAAGCAGTTCCCTTGCTCTGCTTTCTGAGGAAGCTATTCAGCTTTCTGGTATTGACAAAAGAGTTCAGTTTGTATCAAAATAGATTAACTGGACTAATACTACCTTAAGAGGCATGGCTACCCATACTTTTGTGACCAATGATTATGCCAGAAAAAGACATATCACAGATTTGCAAGTTTCCACAAATACTATTGTCCATTCTGTAAACTAGAATCAAGAAAAGGTCATAGATGTAAAGGATAAAATGGACTCTGCTTTATGTGAAATATCCTACAAATCTAGAGAGTCCCTGAGAAATCATGAAGAACTTATGGAAGGATTGGGACAAGCTTTCTCTAAGATGGGAAAGACATTGACTGAAATTAGACAGAAGGACAGTAACCCTGACAAGCCTATCCCTTATCCGTTCATCCTTCCAAATCCTTCTATTTAAATACTGTCTCCTGTATATAATCCATCTGAGACAGTAATCCAAAAAATATTCCCTCACTATTTTCCTCCAGAAGAAGATAAACTAGAATCATCCAAAAAAGAACACCTTTCTCTGGTCACTATCCAAAACCCTGCATATGAAAATCTTCCACATCATACTAGCAGACCTTCGGCCCTAGACCTAATAGGTAAAGGGAGATTTCCTGAATCCCAAACATTTGCTGAAGATTGGTTCCAAGAGTGGAACATTGATAGTTTGTCTGTTGCTCAAATCAAACAAATGATAGACAGAATGTATGTCTCCTACAAAATCATGTGCATGAAAGGAAAAATGGAAATAGAGGCATGCAAATCTATTATCCAATGTTTCACAGGCACTCTTAGCAAATGGTGGGAAGTTATTTCCTCTCCTGTCATGATTGCAAAAATGGAAGCTGAGGTTCTCAGAGATGAACAAGGGGACATAGTATATCATACTGATGGTACTCCCCATAATAATATGATTGGTGCTCTAACCACTGCAATCCTTGAGCACTGGTGTGGAATGAAATTTGAATTGGCTGACAAACATGAGTTGATTCTCATGAACATGAAATGCAGGAAAATGTTTGAATATGAAGAGTTCTATAAAGATTGGACTCAAAGAATATTTGAAGTCCAGGATAGTCAAAATCTTCTATGGAAACAAGTATACTTGGAAGCCATTCGAAGTAAATTTTTGGAGTATTTGAAAATGCAGGAAGTATTCAAACTTCCTTATGAAATGTATACATGGGGGGAAATCTATTCTTTAATTACTAAATCTTTGATTGGACTATGTGTAAATATGAAAGTCCAAAATTCTGTATCTAAGATATCCTATCTTCCTGACCAGAAATCCATCTGTGAAAAATATGGCTTATATATCACAAATCCAGTAAGAAAGAAAAGGAAAAATAAAAAGGAATTCGAGGAAGAAAAAAGGAGAAAATCCAAATATAGGTACAGACCAAGAACCCACTATTATGAGCCTGAAGATATTAAGCTGAAAACTCACTCCTATTAGGCTAAACAACAAATACAATGCTGGATATGTGGGAAGTCTGGACATATTGCACATAACTTTCTAGACAACATAGCCTCCATAAAATCTAAAGGAAAGTTTTCTGAACAAAAGGCTAAAGAAGCGCAGGAAAAGAAACAACTGGCTCTAAGAATGCATTGTAACAGATGTGGAGCCAATGATCACGAAACTAACCAGTGCCCATTTCATCCTTTTCCCAAACGAGAAGAAGTACATCTTCTCCATGAAGGATGTTGCTCTAACTCCGAGAGTACTTCTGAGTTCAATTATAGCTCAGAAGAAGAAATATTGATCAACCAAGACTAAAATTGTAGAAATCCAAATTTCTATTCTTGCCAAAGTGATACAGACAGTTCTGAATCAAAATCAGAACCATAGATTAAAAGAAAAATAAAAGTCTGTATGTTTCATAACACAGGAGATCAAGAAGCTCAAATGCTGGCTCAGATCAAAGCCTTTCCTGAAGGAGAAATGAAAAATTCACTTCTTGAAACTTTTGTGAAAACAGTCAAAACTGAACAAAGGGGCAAAGCCATTGAATCTTTCAAAAGAGAACCTTTGTTCATTGATGCCTCTTATGATAGGAATACTAAGACTTTGATCAAATATAACAGAGAGGCAAAATTGCAAAATACCTCTGTAACAGATCTAGCCAAGGAAGTACTTCTCTTAAAAAGAGAAATTTCTGGGTTAAAAGAAAAAATCAGAAGAATGGAAGAAGAAGTTGAATATAGCTTCAAAATTGATTCTTGGGCTAGACAAGAAATCAGAGAAATCAGAGAAAAATTGGACTCAATACCTCCTACATTAGAGGATGCCCCTTTTGAGAGTCCTAAATCAACTGTACAAGGGCAAACATTAGCTCATCTCCAAGGGCTAACAACCATGAAAATCATGCCCATCAAATTTAAAAAATACCAGGTGAAAATCAAGTTAGAAATAAATGGTGAAATCTTTAATCTGAATGCACTATTAGATACTAGTTCAGATATGAATTTAGTGCATAAAGACTTGATCCCTGCAAAATATTGGCTTCCCAGTAATTATTCTGCTATAGGACTGGGAAATGTAAATACAGATATGAACTTTGAGATTCCTAAAGGCATCTTGTTATTTGATGAATGCCTTAGGAATGGAATACTTAATAACATAACTACCAGTAGAGTGTATCCTTGGAACACCATTTTTATGTGCTGTAGAACCTCATGGTTCTTATAAAAGTTTTACAGGTTAACCAGGATATTTTATTACTCTGCCAAGCATAAATGGACATCCTCCCAAGAGAATAGAATTTCCTTTCATATCTCAATCTCATGCTCAAATTGCTTATTGCTCCAAAAGTATGGTAATTATTAACACTTGGGATGATTACATAAATGCTCCATATACTGAGTATTTGGATGATAATACAGATTGGGAAACCTATAGAGAACATTGGGTTCCTCAATGGCAGTTGAGATCTTCAGAAGGAATAGAGTTTGGACTACCAGGCTTTTCTAGAAACACTAGCATTCATGTCATACCACCTCAACACATAATTGGACAGATGCATCAGGCATCTACTATTGCAGCAAGACAGAAGCTAGCAGAAATGGGATATCTTACTAGAATAAGATCTACAAATAGAAATTGGTTTTTCTAGCAAACTCAAACATGACAACAAACTCCAGCCTAGAGTTTCTTCCAAATCAACAAAATGAGAACTTTGCAGTCATGGCCAAATCAGGATCCACATGCAAGATTGTTTGAAATTAACTATTTCCAATATAAAGCTATGTGGTATAATATTTGTCTGTGGATAGATCGGTACAAATATTACTATTGTATGATTAAATTCTCTGTGCCTTTTGTCACATTTCTAGAACCAGATTGTCTATTGGACTGGTGGAAGAAATTTGGTTTAAATCCAAGTGGAGTTCATCCCGATGTGATTGATACTGCAATAATGTTTTTATTCCCAAATAGAAGACATCCAAAAAATGTTCATAGACTTGAACAATTCTCAGAAGATGATTTTAAAATGTTATTTATCAGAGAACGACATCCTTGGGTGATCAGAACAAGATATGTCCTGCAACAAGACGAAGATAGTGACGAAGATCCAGAATTGTACAGAGAGATATATACTCAGCACTGGGACCCAGAATGTTTTCGTCATTTTCATGATCATCCTATGGAATAATGATGAAAGTCCTATTGCCCGACAGATAGTGGCATTCGATTTCCGTGGGTTGACGTAACCAACCTCCACAGTGTATCCATGTGCATTCATGTCTAAATGGCCGACAGTGGTGCCATTCGGGTTTAGTGGGTTACCATAATCAACATCCACTTTGTAATTATTTGTCCTTACATAATAATGAGGTATCTTTGAAACTCAGAGAACTTCTCCGACTTTTGGCACGGTTTGACCTGCATTTCAAAGATTCTCTCCTTTATGTCATGTTTTGTCTGTTCTCTGATCGGGGAATCTTGAAAGACTACCCCGTCAGATCTATTGTTTGATTTACTTTCGGTTGATATGAAACAAAAGCTTTGATTTGGTCAGAGGATCTTGCACGATCTCTACTGCCGAATCCATAAAGCAAGATTTAGTGGTTGACATGTAGGGACGAGAGTCATATCGAGTCTTTTCTGTGAAATGATTCCTCTCTCCAAAATTTATATATAAGGAGAGTAGGAGTTCTTTCTCGAGGAGGAACTTTCATAGAGAGTTTGAGTGTTAGTCCGAGTCTTCTAAGCTTCCCTCCTGTCTAAAGCTTTGTGTCATTCTCATCGAGTCTGTAAGTAAGTGTGTTGTGAGCGAATACGAGCATCCTGCTCTATTGTAATACCCTGGCATATTTTGCTCTGTGATTAATATAAGAAATACTTCCGCATATGTGTGTCTCTTAATATTGATTATTGTCTCTGTATTATGCGCATGCTGTGATTCTCGATTCTATTTGCTTGTTATTGCAATCAATGTTCCTTGTATGATCTGTCGAAGTTCACTCATCCGGAGATAAGGTTCACTCACAGGGGAGATAAGGTGTCTGCCAAGCACTGGTAATAAGTCCCGCTAGGCAAGGATACTGCTAAGGGCAGTGGTAGGTGCAGAGAGGCATTGAAGGCCAACTGTGGGGTTCATATAAGGCCGCAATAGCTTGGTGGAGTCCAAGTGGTGGGGTTCACAAGGGGGTCGAAATCTCTTTACGGGATGAATTGGTTCTGCTGAGAGTAGCAAGAAGCACAAGGCCAGATAGCAGAAGGGAGCACCGCATGAGACAAAGAAATCGCCAAGCTTCATTCTTCGATGGAGGAAGCCTCTGACAAGCTGTACTGCAAGTAGCTTACAAAAGTTTAGTCTTGTGTCTTCCCTAAAGAAGATTAGACGGGCTACTAGCCGACTGCTCAGGCATAAACTAGTAACTCTGTCCGGAAGTCATAGTAGTGGAAATCATGCCTTTAAAGGACCCGAGACAAAGACAAAGGCAAAAGTGATGTGGAAAAGAAAAAGACAAAAGCAAAAGACAAAAAATAGCGAGGAAACTATGAAATGAGAGATGTGAGTGGGGTCGATGAAATACTTAATAATATGTAGACCTATAAAGGAATAGTAGGCTTTGTTGGAACGAGATCAAGGGCGTCATTGAAACCACTTATTGTATTCTCACTTTTTGAAAAAAATTATTCCAATAAACGCCATCACGCAATAGCTAATGTCCACTATTATATCACAATGAGATTTAAAAAAATAAATATTATTTACATGATATATCTCTAGTGGTGCAATCACATATTCAATCATGACTTCAAGGTGACCTCATGGCTTCAACAAAAATCATTGCAAGAATTGAACCTTATTTAATGGTGAAAATTTCCTCACTTCTAGAAGACATGGATGATTAATTTTTAATAATATTAACATACTCTCAAACCCTAGTTTCTTTGTTCCTTTCAAGCCACATTCATCTTCCCTTTGGCTTTGGCCATGGATACATATCTAGGAGGGGGTCATCCCCCCCCCTTCTTGATGCCAAAGGAGACACATTGCAATCGACGATCGCTTCTTTGAGGAAATATGTAACCAAATCGAAGCCTTCCAGATTTGTGAAGAAAGTCAACCAAATGACCAACGTAATGCTTCCTTCTACTTCCTCCCATCATATGGCTTTAGCTTTGGAAGAAACAAGTCTTATAGAGAAATTCACTAGTCTCTAGCCCTCTTCAAGATCAATGGCCATCTAGATCCAAAGAACTGGGTAGTAATGATAAGATGAAAACTCTCTTGGTATTTTTGTGGAAAATGGTTTTATGCTTTTCTATTTGAAAACAAAGAGGAAAGGGACCTCATATTCTTGAGTGGTCCTTACTTTATGGGTATAAGGGGTATGTACCTCAATCACTAGACTCCATATTTCAACCCTAAATTTGGGAAACTAGAAACACATCTAGAAGTTGGACCATGAGCCATTAACCTTCAAGTGCAAAACTTGTCATGAAGATGGGAATTTTCCTAAATATTGTGAAAAAAACATTGTAAATCAAGCTACAACAGAGAAAGAAGATCAATGGAAGATAATGATGCAAAAACTAAACAAACATTATGCAACTTCAAGAGTTAACACTCAAAAAATAAAATCATCCCCTACAACAAATATGTATGAAGTGCTCTCTCAACCAAAAATTGGTCCTTCTATTCCCCCCTCGAAGGAACCCATGTCTCTTTTGGACCCCCTTCCCAAAGAGAAAAGTGTGTGGACCTATCATTACCCCAAACAATCTTTTGTGCATCCAATATACTTTGAATCTCAAGTTGAATCCCTTCTCACTCCATAAGGTCATTCTCCGTAAGAGTAGAAAGAAATGGAATTAATCTCGAATACATTTTACCCTCATTCAGGTGGAGTGATGAAAAGGAAGAAGGCCGAACAGTAGCATGATGAGGACGAGCCAAAGGAGGAATGTCTCCCAAAATAAACTAGGTGTAAATCATTAAAGGACAAGCATGAGGAGACAACTAATAAAGAAACAAAATTGGGGATCTAGATAACTATTGAAAGTTCCTTAGGTGCTGGTATGAAGCTTCAAGAAAGAAAAAATCAAGGGACTCTAGTGCCATTGGAAGATTCATAGGGTGGCAACATCAAAATCTCATTAATTAAATAATAATTATTGGATCCTGGAATTACAAGGGCATGGGTCATGGACACAAGGAAGAAGCATTGAGGGATATTATTAGATTTGAGAAGCCAACCATAGTCCTCATCCAAGAGACTAAATTAGATGAAGTGGAAATGTTAAATACATGTAGGAAATATTGGAAAATTGGCATAGGAGTAGCAATAAGAGCTAGAAGAGCATCAGGTGGAATATGCACACTATGAGACAATACATTTTTTAAGTTGATACACACTAAAAGCACACAACATTGGGTTATTTCTAGTCTCATGTATTGAACTTTAGGTATGAATTTTCATATTTTCAATGTCTACATGCATGTTCATTATAGGGAAAAGACTCAATGTTGGAGTTCATCGTTGGCCTTGAGAGGTTTAAAATATATAAAGAATAGTATTGTAGGTGGGGATTTTAATGTAGTCCTCTCAAACAAAGGAAAGATGGGAGGTAGTATCATAAAAGATCCATTCAGGGAGAGCATGGATGATCTTATAGTTGATTGGGAACTAGTGGACATAAAACTAAAAATATGGAAGCATACTTGGACAAACAAGAGAATAGGTACAATACATATAGTTGTTAGATTGGATTGTGTCCTTATCAACAACAATAATCTTTTGCAAAATCAACTCATTTCTTCAAATATCATCCCTTCCAATGTTTTAGAACATAGGCCTATCAAATTACCTTCCATCAGTGGAAAAATTTATGTCCCATCCCCTATAGGTTAAATTCTCTTTGACTACAAAATCCAAAAGTTGTGGAGAATATTTTTGAGACTTGGTGTAGACCAATCAAGTGATCCCCTTACTATTTACGAGAAGAAAAATTAAGGGAAACAAAGGTAGCTTTAAAAGAGTAGACTAACAACTCCTACATTTCTCCAACTAAAAAGAAATCAGATCTACAATCCAAAGTTAGTAATATACAATTTAAATGGAAGATGGGAAAGTAACTAAGAATGATCTGATGGAAGAAAGATATTTGAGTGGGAAAATTCATATAGATAATAGGAAAGAGGAAGAGATTTGGAATTTAAAATCATAGATTCCATGGTTAAAATTAGGTGATCAAATAACCACATTCTTCCACAAGCAATCAAAATCTATTCTTTAGAAGAATACTATGAATGAGATATACCTTGGAGATGGAAGACATTTAATTAATTTTGTTGTCATCAAAGAAGTGGCTTGAGCTCATTTTGAAGCCTTATATACAAAGGAGGAGGATGATCATTATGTGATTATTCTACAATTCTAGAAAGTATACCATTGTTGGTGTCCGATGAAGAAAATATATAACTAACTAAAGAGATAGGAAAGGAGGAGAATGTGAAAGAGATATGGGGTCTTGATCCATATAAAGCCCCAAATCTAGATGGATTTACAATTCTCTTTTTTTGTGCTTGCTAGTCTTTGATCAAATTTGACCTAAAAAGGATGCTCAACTACTTACAAAAGAAGATTAAGCTTGGAAAAAGTACCATCTTCTCTTTTTTATCCTTAATCCTGAAAGAGGTCAATCCATCTTCATTTTCAATATTCCAGGCCATTTCTTTATGTAAATCATCTTACAAGATCCTAACAAAGAAAATGGAAAACAAGCTAAAAAATATTCTCCATAAAATTATCTATGTCAATCAAGGTGGCTTTATGTAGAAAAGATATATCATCGATAATATAATATTGGTTCAAGATACGATATACTTCAATAAAAAAAAAAACAAATAAAAATGAATTCCTATCAAAATGGATATGGCAAATGCATTTCACTAGGTAAGATATTACTTTTTATTTGATGTTCTTTGTAAATTTGGTTTTGCAAAATATTTCATTCTTTGGGTGAAACATTACATTGGATCCCCTTGGATAGCACCCCTTGTGAATGGCAAGCCAACAAATTTCTTCAAGTCCAAAAGAGGACTAAGGCAAGAATGTCCCCTCTCTCCCCTACTTGATATAATTATGGCAGATTCTCTGAGCAAAATATTAGCGCGAGAAAGAGTTTTGGGAAACCTGCATGGGATTAGTATAACAAGAGGTGTCAAGGAAATCAATCACTCCCAATTTTCTTATGATACTCTCGTCTTGGGGGGAGCTTCATCCACATGATTGTTGCAAGATTTAAGATTGTCCTAGATCGATTTGTAAATTCCCATGGAGGAAAAGTAAACAATGAGAAAATCCATATTTGTGGATGGAATATAAGTGGACTTCTTCTTCAAAACATATCATGAATTTTAGACTTCCCATGCGTATCATTGGTGATCCTTTAAATATTTGGGCATGCCAATCACTCTACGCAATCTAACTTTAGATATTTGGCAAAGTGTAGTCAATCAAATCAAGAATAGATTGCAATAGTTGGGTTTGCATTGGTTAAATATGATAGGAAAAGTAATACTAATTAAGTCCATATTATCTTCCCTTCCTATTTTTCAATGTTCGCCCTTGTTGGCACCAACAAGTGTCATTTAGTAAGTTTGAAAATAAATACATAAGTTCTTGTAGCAAGGTGGTAAAACCAACACAAAAAAAATTCACCTCATCAATTGGAACATAGTCAAAGCCACAAAAGATAATGGTGGTCTAGAAATAAAAAATCCAGTCCTAATGAATTTGGAAATGGGATTTAAGGTTCTTTGACAACTTATATTTGGAAAACATGAATAGTGTAAAGAGACTTTAATCAAAAAGTAATTCCGCACCAACATGAAAAGGTGTCTAGACCATCCTCTGAATGAGGATAGAGGATTTCCCATATGGAAGCTATGCATATCAGCAACATCGATTCTCCATACACATTTAACTTTGGTGTCTGGTAATCATAAGATGATCAAAATCTATGAGGATAATATTATGGGGAAACCCTCACTCGCGCACAATTTGTAAATTTCATAACTAAGAGTATGGAAAATTTCCCAAAATATGAAAATGTTATTGGACCTTTCTCTTTGGGATAACACATCAGAAAACAAGTGGTTGGAATGGAAGACAATGTCACCTCTAGATCAACTTTCTCCCCAACTAGATGTTATTTTTATTCTAATCTTGTAACCTATCTATGTTGTGTATCTTCCAAAGGATTTATTTTTGACCAAATGATTTCATCTTATTTTTCACTAAGTCTCATAGCATTATGTTAGATGCTAGAAATAAATTGTTGCCATTATTCTACCTCTCCTCCTTGGATCTTAAGTTGAGTTGTTGATTTACATCCTTGGTTCCATATAAAACTAGGCCATGGATCTATTGTATCTAATATGCTATAAATATCAATATTTGAGAGTGCATATTTTAATGGCCCCAATAGCCTATAATTACCTATACATCCCATCCATGGGTCCTCCCCAATTCTCACTCTGTCTACTTTCCCTACTATCCAAACCAACCATCTTCCTAGAAAATACTAAGCCTTTACTAATGCCTTCCAAATGTCTAAACCCCCTCTATATTTCTTCACATCTCTTCTAATCTAGTCCTCCATTGACTCGGGAGATATGTACTTTAATATCATCACATTTTCCCATAAACCTGTAGTTCTCATCGTTCTCCAAAGAATTTATGTTATGAAGTACAAACAAATGGATATTCTTTAAGCCCCATCTTCTTGCATCCTTTGGTTTTATGAGCTTACTCCACTTCACCAAGCGAATTCCTTCCCTTTCTCTTTTCCATGTCCACTAAAAGTTGAAACATTTTTTCCTATTTTTTTTCCAACATTCCTTTCATAGTGCAGGATAAAGACCACCAATACATAGGTATCCTCTCGAATTGTGTGTGTGATGAGAATGATGGACTCAGATTGGTTCCACGTCAGTTCCCAACAAATCAACATAGATTTTTCCTTTGCTCATTTATCACTAGGTGACATTGTTAGCCTCCATAGAATATACATGTCAATTTGGAAGATACACAAAGTTCTCTCTTTTTGTTGCCTATCCATTCTCAAGTCATACTTCACTCAACTCAACGACATATTCTCCTACTATGATTTATTAGATGGGACAAATCTAAGTGGGTTGGATGTGTGAGATACCATTGAATCAACCTATACTCTCACAAATCAAGATGATGATCCAAATGCCAACCCTTAGGTGTCCATTTGGAAAAGCATGAGGGCAAAGAAGCTCAAATACCATGTGTGTGGAGTTGTCTTTGTTACTTATTGAATTCCCTGTAGCCTCCAAAATTCTAGAATGGGCTTTGAAATATAAATTAATGGAACTAAAATCTATTGTCTGGTAGTGGAATACTCTTAACAATTTCATAGTTGCAACTTCCAATATGGATACAATTTTTGGAGGGATATGATAACCTAGAGCATTGGATTTCAGGTTGATGATCATTGCCTTTTTAATTCTAGCTAGTAAATTAGATGAATGATCAGATCTACAACATATGTATTGGGCATAGCTTCATTGAATTTTATGCACATGCATAGTATCTTGGGAATAAGAGGATGACACCTATGGTCTAGTATCCCTCAATTTTGCAATCAATATTTGTGTTCATTATTCTAAGAATCATGACTCATTTATCAATAAAAGATTTCTATCTCTTCTTGAAAAAATGTCATAAGATCCACACACCATTGTAAACCTAGAATCTAATTAGACCCTTTTAATATCAACGCTTGAGATCCATTATTCAACATGTTGCACAAGTCCCAAAATCAATCCACCTCTTGAGGCCCATGCCTTTTATCTAATTTCATGAATTTGAGTCTTTGATGTTATGAAACAAATACGCAAATAAGAATAAGAAACACCCAATTTAGTAATGCGATACTTAAATGAGGTGAATGAATGATTGAATATGAAGCCTATTGTATGGGGAAACCTCCTATTACAATACATCCTAGTGCACAAAACAAGATATCTATTTAAATGAATCTCTTTTACTTATATATTTGGGAGATAAACAAGGTTAGAAGGAATCTAAAAATAGTAAACCTACCAAAAATATAATCAATATAATGATAATTAATTGGGGTTAGGAGCTTAACATGCCATTTCCCTTCAAACAAGGGGTGCTCCCAATTCCAACAGCTCTATATGCTTATGCATGAATAACTCTTCTTATCAAGATAAATATTCCATAAAAAGGTTCTTCCACTTGATGAGGTACTAATTAATTCATCTAGTCCTCAGTTTCTTCATTAGTGTTTCAATGTATGTTTAAGGTTCTAGTATGATTTTTCCATCTTCATCAAGTTCTAGAAAAATAGTTCTCTTTGGGTTCTAGTGTGATTTTCCCCTCTTCATAGAGTTTTGGAAGAACACTTTTAACTAGGATCTTGACACTAATCATAAAACATGAAAGACCAAATGGAAACATGAATAAGGAAGAAACTCCAATCAGTGATCCATATTACCAATCATCTATTTAACATTTTATAGTGATAGTAGTACTTGTGTTCTAATTTATTGTCCTTTTGTTTCTTGAGGGAGATATATTTTTATGGTTGCAACCTCATAACTAAGAAATTCCCCACCTCAAATTTTCTTTCATTGTGATGTTGATTTGCTTGTTCTTTCATCATGTTTTTTGTTATAGTTATTTTTTTTTTTTCTAATAGTCCACTATTCTCATCACACACACCATTTGTGAGGATACCTAGATGTATTGGTGGTATTTAGCCTACATTCTGAAAGGAATGTTGGAAAAAATTAGGAAAATTTGTTTCAATTTTTAGTGGACATGGAAAAGAGAAAGGGATGTCATTCACTTGGTGAAGTGGAATATTTGAGGTGCTCGATCCCAAAAAAACTTCATTTAGGCCCTCAAAATGGCCGCGAAATTTTAGGAACCGAAAAACTGCTAAAAGTAGTAAGTTGCTAGAAGTTTGTTTTGAGCTAGTTAGAATAGGTGGGTGGCCACTGATATCCACTTGAATCAATCCTCCCTCCTTAGGAAGAAATGGTATCCATTGCATTGATTGCCTGGGGGAGAGGGAAAATCGCTTGCTGAATCTGCATCTTGATGAGCTACTTGCCTTGTTGGAGAAGTTATGTTGCTTAGCTTGTTGAAGGCCGTCACGAGCCTGTGGCTAGAAAGGTTGGACCTTTTTAACTAGTCTAGCTACATGAGATGACTGTGTGCATACATAATCCTTGCTCTTTGCTTCAATATTGTATACTTGCTTCTGTTGGACATAAGGTGCTTGGACTAAGGCTGGAGTGGTTGTAATGTTCTTCTATTCACCTTTTGAACAGACTATGAAGAAGCTGAATTTTGTAGTATGAGATACTATCTTGGGACACTATTCATGTGGGACAGTAGTTGGAACTATCTCTGGTATCCTGTAGAGATGACCCCCTAGAGTAATAATGACATTATGGGGTCGAGGCTTGTAGATAGCATGACGCTTCCACATATATGGTTGGACCAAGAGAACATCACAGACATCTAGCGGGGAAACATCACATAATACCTCATCCTTGAAGTGTTGGATGTTGTATTACAATCAAAACTGTTGGCTGACATAGAGATCGCATCCCTGGCGAAGCCACCCAATGTTGGATGGTCGTGGGTGTGGTGTTGTCGACAACCCCAACTATTTGATGACCTATGCTAAGATGAGGTTCTTCTGGCTTCTGCTATCAACAATGAAATGCAATGGGGTCCCCTTCACCCACATCTGTTAATGGAAGAGGCAACCCCCCTCTTCAGGATCTACTGGTTCTTTTGGTTGAATGGTTATGGTCATGACTGTAGCAGTGGGATCTATGTCGATAATCTGTCTCCGTCCATTATTTTCTGAATTAGTTTCTGATTCTGGTTTTGACTCTTTTTCTTTGATCTCAGCCACCAATGAATGTTTTGAGTGACATTCATCGGTGTTGTGCCAGGGGATTTTGTGGAAGTCGCACCATTTACCATTGCCATTCTTCGTCTTTCATTTACCCTTATTTTCCTGTGGCTTAGGCTAGTTATCAGTAGGCTGTTTTTTAGGACCATCTTTATCATGCTTTGGTTGTTGTGGATTTATAGACCCGAACTCCTGTTTCTTCCGTTGCCTAAATTTATGCTCGATTTCGACAGCATATCGATAGGTAGCTCCCCGTGATGAGATATCTAAAAAATCCATTTCTTATTGGATGTACCTATGCAGAGCCTCACAGTATTTCAGAACCATATTTCTCTTGGAGTCTTTGATACCTAGATTGGTACGCAAGGTATGGAAATCATTTCTGAACTTCATCATTGTTTGTCCCCTCTCTTGCCACAGTGTGGTCCATCTCATGTACTGGTCTTCATAGTTACCAACAGGGTAATATTGTTCCTTGACCGCATCCAAAACAAAATCCCAAGTGGGCTCGACCCCATATATTCCAGACTTCTCTATGGAAATTTTATCCCAGTAAGTTTCCCACCAATGTTTGACATGGGGGATATCCTTAAGGAGTGCGAAGGTGATCTTTTCCTTGTCAGAAAAATTGTGAATAGAGAAATAACCTTCTAGCAGATTTAACCATTTTTCTAGGGCATCCACATCTATCTATCCTTCAAATACATGAATATCAAAATTAAATTGTACCTTGAAAGGAGAGGTGCCTCCAAAGTGGTCGCTCGATGAGATGCACCTATTTTTATCGACATGCATTGAAGGATGTGGGAAAAATTCTCCATCATTTTGTCCCTTTTCCGCGTGAGAGATTGCTCAAGCAATGAATTAATAGAATCGCCCGCTCTGTTGTTTTTCTTTTCTTCCACCATGGAGGGTTTCTTATGCGTGTGAGAGCGATTTTCCTCAAGACAGACAAGCTCGAGACCCAACTTGCTATATTTAGACCTCGTCAGGGACATGCACTGAAAAAATGATCCAAAGCAGCCTTCTCTGATACCACTGATCCATATTATTTTTGGCACAAAATGAGAGTGGATATATAACACATAAATATACAGAGATATTGCAAGAGAGATAATAATATAACTTAGATATATCGGACATACAACAAGAGACATAGGTATACAATAATACACAATTTCTATTAATGAATGAAATGTATAAAACTGTAGAAATATAGAGTGAAAGAATTTCTAGAATGGTGGCAGCTTATCTCTGAGAAGAGATGTGACAGATCCACTCATTCACAAGAAGATGATTTTACAATGAGGCTCCAAAGGTATTTTTATCATAAAGAAAATCCAAAACCCTGACTCCGAAATATGAAAAGCCAACGATTTTGTGGACCCTGTTTTGGGTAGTTTGGTGTATCAACTTCTCGGGGGCATAACTTTGGTATACGATCTCTTTTCGGGGTGCACGATAGCTCGCTGGAAAGGTATATTCAAGTAGATTCATTTTAGGGGCTCAATTAGAACCATTGGTCATCGTTGAGGTGCTTTATCCCCAAAAAACTTCATTTAGGCCCTCAAAATGGCCCCGGAAGTTTAGGAACCAAAAATTTGCTAAAAATAGTAAGTTTCCAGAAGACTCTTTTGAGCCAGTTGGAATAGGTGGGTGGCCATTGATATCCACCTGGATCATTGTTACCTCCAAAGTATAAGATTCAAAATCATATTCGGAAAGGGGATGGAATACCAAAAGTAAACATTATTTACTGGATCATGGTTCATGTGTAATGCCTTGTTGTTACGACAACAAAAGCGACGTACAATAGGTAAATTTGTTTTCCTTCGCGTTATGAAATACACAACATTGTTAATAGCAACATCAACAAACCATCATTCACATATATTAACAAATCAATATAAATGCATTAACAATCAATCACGACACAATGCCGACACATCATCACCATGAACCATGACACACATATCGATGTATTAACACATTAATTAGCAGGAGTCCAACATCATGTCATTTTACAATTAATAACTTATATTCTTCTAATGAAAGGATAAATATAAATGGATGAAATCTGATAAGGAGGAAGGTATGCAATCAATATAGACTTATTGTGATGGAATATCTCTCTCATTTTGGTGTCGTTGTTGTCCTTTTATCCTCCTTGTTGACAGTTTCTGGAACAGTACCAACTGTCGTTTCTCGATCTTCTTCGATAATTTTGATAAGGGCCTTTTTAAACCAGTCTTCGATATATTCTTTCATTGGGGCCACATTCATCTCATGTTTAATTTTGATATCAAATAATTCACCTTCCGGTTCCCTTAAATCATGAGAAATATTATGAATTGATTCCTCGACATCTTGATTTTTAATAACATATTCCGCTAATCAATTTTCAATTTCACTTTCATTGTACTCAATTATGCTATTAAAATTTTCAATTGAAAAGACCTTTAATATATCCACGTGTTCCTCAAACTGCTCCCTTGTCATAAATATGGAATTAATAATTAATTTTGGGTCTTGGACCTCCCTAGTGCTTCCTGCTAAATCTATCTCCGTGAGCTTTTTGAATAATTTCTCTCTTTATTTACAATGTCATTGTAGGTTTCCATGATATATTTTAAATTACTAAGCTTCTTGACCTAACAAGCTTTCAATTGCTTCATTCTAGCGGGAGAAGGTAAGTCCTCTTCTCTTCTTTTAATTTTTTTCATATTGGAAATTTTGATAGAAAATGGTATAACAACATCCTTGTAAAACTCTTCCTCATTCTTATAATCTTCTTGAAGAAATTCACTATATGCATTTAACTGTGACCCGAAAGAAACAATGTTATTTGACACCTCCCAAGCTTCCATAATAAGAGACATTATTTTCTTGATATTTTCTTCTACAAACTTTCTAACAACAATTAATAAACTTGATGATCCTTTTAACTTCATATTTGGTGTCCCTGGTTTTGCAATAGCCAAAGGGCTTGCAAGAATAGGAGGTGATTAGGGCGAATTCCAATTCTTTGACCTTTTCTTTTAACTTGGCATTCTCTGCCTCCAAATCATCAATTGAGACATCCAAAGTGTCACCATTCACTTTATGAATTTTAGAAATTTGTGATGTAGTCATTTTTGTAAGGTCATACTCGGACCAATATTTTCCTTTCTTATCTTTTGGTCTAATCCTTCAAATATCAATTTTTTGGAATTTTTGTCAAAAATTGCATTCTAAATGGTAAATGGATCATCTTTTGAAATGTGGTCTTCATGCGCAACAATTTCCAATGCGACTTGTTGAATTTCTTGTACTCTCTGGTCGACTTCGGGAAATTGTATATTTTTAATATCGAATTCCAAGTCCATATCTTCAAGAGATAAATTATGAACATCATTTTTTGAGACTCTTTGTTCTTCTTCTCACAAAGTGACTTTTCTCTTTTTCCTTATTGGCAACTTATGAGAATTTTCAATTTTTCAATGAGGATTTTTATCTCCACCTCCGCTTGAACTACCACTTATAACTTTTATTTATTGAGAGGTTGCTTGAACATTATTCCTGAGCGAAGTATTCTTTTGTGACATTACCAAAGATTGAGTGCTTTTATTGTTTGGTCCTTTTCCTCTTTGCCTATGTTGGTCTATACTACTCAAAAAAGTTTCGATGTAACCATCATCCTACAGAGGAATGTCTAGATTATTGACTTCTTCTTCTTCACATAAAGTTGTTTGATTTAATGCACCACTGAAACCTATCGACTTCATATGTTCCATGAAGACATTATTCGGGTCAAACCCTCTTATTTTTCTACATACTTTAAATCCAAATGACTAAAATGGGTCGAAAATTCATCTATATTGTTCATACTTCTCAATATAATTTTACCAACTATCCAAGGCAACGAGATTAACTGCTTTTTCCTTTTTTCATGGAAAAAATGCAACCAAAATCCATACTGTCTAGTGACTTTAGTGATGAATAACTTGTATGAAATACAATATGGCAGCAATACAGGGTTTTCTTTAGAAAAAAATAAATTATGATAACATTATGATCTTCCATCTTTTCTAAAGTACCCTTTTTATCTAAGAAATTTGTTTCTTCTGACAATATTCTTGAAGTATTCTCTCTGAAGAGAAGCTTTTTGAAAACTGTAAAAAATTCATTATACACCTCATAAAAGAATATAGAAGTTTTTTGTCTCCACATGGCTTGATACCAAACACTGATAGGGTCCACTTCACAATTTACCCTTTTCTAATCGTTAATCCTTTGAAAGCATGGAAACATGTGATTGCAAATACTAAATATGATGCCATAAAGAATTTCTTATCCTTCTCAAAAATCACAAGTTGGGAAGCAATTTCATTGAAGATGAGCTTTACCCAATCAAAAATATTTTTTTCATGAACTGTGAAATATATGATATACAGAGCTAATGGAGAAATGGTGGTTGTATTATCTTGACCGGTAACTGTGGTGAATAACCATGCGATTTCATGATAGGGATTTTTCAAAGAATTGACCTGAATTTTTGTTATGTCGACGGGTACTGCTGAGGAATATTTGAGGTACTCTTGCATAAGGTCAAGTTCATTATTCCGTTTCTTCAGGAAATCTTTGGCTTCTTCTCCCTTGAAAGTGAGAGTTGGGTCAAGCAATTTTAACATTTTTCTGAATACAAGTGGTGATAATGAGACATGCGAGTGTCCTTGAAGTTCAATAACTCTCTGTCTTGGAATGTATTTATCATCACACTAGGTGAAAATTTCTTTACAATCAAATACAGTTCAATAACTCTCTGTCTTGGAATGTATTTATCATCACACTAGGTGAAAATTTCTTTACAATCAAATACCTCTAGCACACATCCGATGAAAGCAATTCCATATGTGCACACTAAGTTCTCATTTCTTTGAAGCGACGGTAAAGTAGAGAAATACTAATATGATCTTGACCACTAGAAATTCTGATCTTCCCGCCCAAATGCATTCACAGTGTCTCTGCAGAAATGTCGTCATGTTGTTACCATGAAGTTGATGAATTGTTTCTATAGCAAGAGAATACTTACAAATGAGGCTTTTGGCCAAACAATAGTAATTTAATATTTTCCCAATGAGAAATAAATTTGAATTAAATGGAATTCTCTCGACATTTCTGCCATTAACAACGACATTTTCGTAATCTGTAAAAATAGTTATTATCTGTATATTATTATTTAATAAGCCTCGAAAAATGCATCAAATCACGATGGGGGAAGACATGGAGGAAAGGTTAAAATGAAATTTTGAGAGTCCATGAACCCTAGATAGAGAATAGAAAAAGATCGAAAAGAAACTAAGTATGACAATCGTTCGGACTCAATATACGAATAAAGTATGGAAGAGAGATATTTGGAGGCCCGCCAACCCGTAGTGGAAAGAAGAAAGAAAATTCTAAGTATAGTGCAGTTTGTTTATCGCAAAAGTAAAGGTA
The DNA here is from genome assembly GCA_010110895.2 of Picea sitchensis. Classification (NCBI taxonomy): domain Eukaryota; kingdom Viridiplantae; phylum Streptophyta; class Pinopsida; order Pinales; family Pinaceae; genus Picea; species Picea sitchensis. Next base: position 14,126 of record SNQJ01S0058069.1, on the reverse strand, counting down.
CAATTTGAAGATCACATAGGTATAAGGAAAAAGACTTCAACCCGCGAACCTACGGTAGAGAAAAATGGCTAAGTAAAGTAGAAAACATAGGCTACGGAAAGTAAAATTTCATAATGTATAACACGAAAAAACTTAAAAGAAAAAGGTTAAGTATAACAAAGTGATAGAAAAGGGAAGAATAAGTATGGGGTTCAACAATTACTTAGGCACCAAGCGCATTCATATAGTAATCAAAATCATTAGTCTCTCTCTAATTGACATATTATAGGCAATTTCAATAGTAGTAAGGACAAAGTGATTTTCCAATAGATAGCTTAGACTCAGTAGACTATCTCACTCATTTCAACCAAATAGGTGGGTTCTGGGTTGATGAAGAAAACGAAATAAGCATACCTTGGCTCCTAATTACAGTCGTATGTGAAGCTCTAGGTTTAATGCAGGTGGACTTAGCATACCCAAATCCTCTATTCTCAACCAACCATCATATTAGGGTTTTGATATGAGATTTAGCAAACCTAGCATTCTCTTGCAACTCGTTGCATGGATTGGGTTATATTATCCTAGACTCAGTGGACCGACCCGCTCATTTCATCCAGACGATATGGTTTTGGGTTGATGAATAAAATGGACTAGGCAGACCTTGGCTCCTACTTTCAATTATATGTGAAGCTTCAGGTTTAAAGCAGGTGGATTCATCATACCCAAATCCTCTATTTGTAACCACCCATGAGTTTGGGGTTTTGAAGTGGGATTTAGTAGACCCAACCTTTTCTTGCAATCTACTACAAGACTTGGGTTACATAGTCATTGCTTTAGCCACTACCTACAGGGAGTGGGTTATTTTCATCATTGATCTTCCTCCGAATGAAATCCTTGAAACACGACAGTATAAAGAGAGCATTACGAGCCATAAGACTCAACCTCCAACCAAATCCTTTCTCTAGAACCAATGGTCGAGAGATAGCCACATGAAAAAATATGAGACTCCATGCACGACAAGTTAAAACATCATACTCCGAGCCATACCGAAGAGTTGAAGATGAAAGGGAGAAAACCCCATGCACCACCACCACTCGAACCTCACGCAAAACTACCTCCATCAATTGAAGGTGAACGAGGAAGCGGCGAAGGGCTGCCAAGAATCCTATCATCAGTGATCTAAGTGAGAGGCAAGTTCTTAATGATGAACCACCAGATCTAAAAGTCCGACAACAACAAAACTACATCAAAATATTTCCACGGGATTGAGCTAAGGAGATATGTTCTCCTTGGTAGTTTCTCTTTTCTTCTTTGGACAGAGGCATAGCAACAACAACTAGGGAAACCCTAGCCACCTTAAAAATATTAATAATATAGAAGAAAAGAGTTAAAAAGTCAAATTTGGTTATTATAAGGTAAGGAGTTTTGTGATAAGTTATAGTTTTATTTCTTATATACAAAAGGTTATATTATAACTAGAACGATATCCAATTTCATGTATGAGATTAAGGTTATATGTTATTAAAAATCACATGGTTCTATTGAAGGTAACCTCAATGATGGCCATAAAGGATATTAACTTTATTGTAAATACTATCTAAATTGAAAACTACTTTTTGGTCCCACAATAAGAACTAAAATTGTTTTTATTTGCTAATATTTTGTTTTCATCTGACATAAGTTAACAAGTTAACAACCCAAGACCTACATACATCTGGAAAGAGTGAAAGTATGCCCCATCATGGACCATCATTGGGTTATTTCAGAGGACGTGGTTTTCCTTGAATAATGGTGATGAGTCAATCCACATTTGTAAATAGCAACTAGTGATCATTGTCCTCCCTTCCAATTGACAACTAAGCTATGATAGGCTTTACCACCTTCATTAAAAAGAAAAAAGAAAAAAAAAAGTATTTTTATTTGAATTTATGATAGGTTTTTTTTAAATTTACAATTTTATTTAATTCATGAGAACTTTATTACAATTTTTTTTTGTTTTTAGATTTTTTGGTATGTAATATATCTATCTATCTATATATATATATTGTTGGGGATTGAGTGTAACCTAATACAAAACAAATAAACATGATTGTACATAATTGAAGATGAATAAGTTTCAAAGATAACACGTGGTGTCTAAAGACACCCTTACAACACTTAAGCACAAGACATTGTGATCAGAACATCACAATACATATTGAACAAATAATACTTCATGTTCACCTTATTTCACTTGTTGATAATTACCCATAGGGTCTACTATTTATAGCTTAAAGATATAACCAACTTCCTTGGAATAGGGAATATCTTGTTCATATATAACCATCTGTGGTTAGAGTTGACTCCATCAAATACACGTTTTCTAGTCACCTCGATTAGGATTCTTGACCTCACCATCCATGCATCCAACTCATGGTCGAGTGCTTGGGTGATCGATTCACTAACCAAATATATTCAAATGTCTGATCGACAGGCTTGTCGACTACTCGACCGACTGATGCAGATATCCAGTTGATCGCCTAACCGATTGTTTCCAGATGTAGGTCAATAGCTCGATAGATTGATTATAGGAGAAGTGTGATGAACCGTTAGAACTTGAAGTTTGAACACCCCCCCCATCAACACATGGCTCTGGAGATTCAAGACGTGAAATTAAGTCTGTATAACACCCCTCCATAATTGCATCTTCATGAAGCCCAAGCATCATACAAAGCATGATAAAATTAGCTTCAGATAAGGGCTTGGTAAATATTTCAACTACTCGATCATATATTCTATAATAGACAAGAGAGACAATGTTATCATGAACCAATTGTCTCAAATAGTGAGCATGGAGCTCAACTTGCTTCATCTTACTATGCGCAACATGGTTTTCAACAACTTGAATGACACTTTGATTGTCGCAGTAGATTGTAGTCGAGGTCTGTACAGGACATCCAAGTTCAACCAAAGAAGTTGTTGAATCCATACTTCCTATATACTTGCATGAATGACGCCATGCTATTATGATTTTTTAGTTGATAAGGAGACTACCTATTACTTCTTACATGACCAAACCAATGGTCTAGTGCTTAAGCAAAACACATAGCCAGAAGTGAAATTTTGATCATCACTATCGCCTACCTAGTAGAAGTTGGTGAAGCAAACCAATGAATCTAAAATTCAATGATATTTGATACCAAAATGAGTCACAATCCTTTTGAATTATTTCCAGTGGTTTTCTTTGGGATCCTGCATGAAATGAGAAACCACACTAACAAGAAAGGGAGTTTCAGATTGATTGTGAGTAAAATAAATGAGATTGTCGACCAATTGTCAATAGAGTGTAGCATTAACTATGGGATTTTGACAAGTTTTTCTCTACTTAACTCCATATTGAAAAGGAGTAGCACATGACTTAAAAGCTACCATCTTAAAACGTGTCAAAAGATCCATTACATATTTATATTGAGAAATAAAAAACTATCATTTAGTGGTAATACTTGAAGACCCAACAAATAATGCAAAATACCAAGATCTGTGATGTCAAAGGAGTTATCAAGTTATTTTTTCAATCTAAGAATGAGATCAATGTTATTGTCCATTATGACAAGGTCATAAACATACAAAACAATTATCAAGGTGTGTCCATGAGTATGGAGTACATATAAGTTGTGATCAGATTCACAATGTTTGAAGCCAAGTCAAAGAAAGAAACTTTCTATCTTAGCATACCAATATTTGGGATCTTGCTTCAAACCATAAAGAGACTTCTGAAGTCAAGAAAACAGGGTAGAATATTTCACAAAACCAGGAGGTTGTTCCATGAAAATTTCTTTAGATAGTTCACCATAAAGAAAGACACTCTTCACATACATCTGATGATTTTTCCATCCAAATTGAGCAGCAAGGGAAATAATTAGTCGAACATAGTTCATCTTTGTTATAGGGAAAAATGTCTTAGTGTATTTGATGCCTTATTGTTGAGAAAATCCTTTTTCAACCAAGTGAGCTTTATGACGCTCAAAAATAACTTAAGAGGTAAATTTGGTCTTGTAGACCCATCGACAATTCACAACATTCTTCCTTTGAGGTCGGGGAACTAAATCCCAAGTGTGACTCTTAAACAAAGAATCAATTTATGTCTACATAGCATGCTCCCATTCAGGTTGTCCTTATGCATGTGAGTAGGTAACATGGTTATAGGTTTGAAGTACACAAGTCATCAATGCAACACTGGCATGCTGCTTTTGATTGCAAGTTTACCGGCCTGAAGAAATATCATCGACATCAGGTCCAACAGCTTCAATGGTCTTAGTAGCCCATCTATGTAGACAAAAAAAGGGTGAATATTTCTTCACTATAGAAGGTTTATCATAAGTCAAAAGAGTTTGAGTCAGAAAAGGTGAAAAACCAGTCGAAATAGAAATCGACTGACCAATCAATTTAAAGGTCGAAGTCTAGTTGAAACAAGAACAAAGTTTAATTGTCTAGTTGAAGCACTAAAAAATGGAATAGGAGAACTAGAGTCAGAAACAACATCAACGTGATCATCCTATAACAATCCATATGAGGCATTCAACAACTTGATTCTAGAATAATTCTTATCAAACCAAAAATTTCTTCTGATAATGATATGTCATTTGACAGGGTGAAACAATCAATAGGATTTAGACTCTTCAGATTATCCCATCATTATGCAAGCTCAAATCTTTGCATCTAATTTCTTTATGCAATCATCAAAAATATGATCCTAGGAAACACATCCAAACACATGGAGGTGGTCGACTAAGGGATTCCTTCCACACCATTTTTTGACTGGAGTCACCAAAGGAACAACTCAAATCGAGATGTGATTGAGCACATAGTTTTCACAATAGACAACATCATCCCAAAAGTGAGGAAGAAAATCTTTGGCCTGCAAAACACATCTAGCCATTTCTACTAATGTATGATTATTTCCTTCTGCAATGCCATTCTATTGAGGGGTATGAAGGATCGATTGCTGCTAAATACCAGATTGAACTAGGTATTCTTCAAAAGGTCAATTCACATACTCACCACCATTGTATAATCTCAAACACTTGATAGGTTGGCCACATTGCCATTCAACAAAGACTCTAAATTGTTTGAACTTTTCAAAGACAAGATTCTTATTCTTCATAGAATAAACCCAAGTGAAATGAGAGAGATCATCAATGAAAGTCAAGATATACCTTGCACCTTCTAAGGAAGGTAGGTTGATGCAACAAAGCACACTATGAACCAGCTATGGGAGGTTCCATGCTTTCCATGTTTTACCATAGACAAAGGGTGCCTAATGATGCGTACCGAACACACATCCTATACAAAATACTCCAGGGAAAAAAGATTTAGGTAAACCAACAAACATAATATGAGTTTCCATCGACTGAAGACTTAAAAAATTTAGGTGTCTGAGTCATTCATGCCAATTTTGACTTGTTTCATCAGTTTGAGTAACAAGAGAAATCTATATAGAGTTAGGTTGAGTTGAGTCACTAAACTTATACAAACTGTCCTTTGGGTCGAGAAACCCTCTCACGAAAATCGACCAATTTTTCTTCAAGTATCAAACAAAGAACTGCTCTACCCAAAAATACATAATATTACATGTTTGTGTTAATTGAGAAACGAACAATATATTGGCACTGAGGTTCAGTACATGATAGACGTCAACAATTCTCCCCATGTCAACAAAAAACATCACCCTCAGAAGGAATGTCAAGAGAAAAATCAGCAACAACATAGATCTTCGTCTCCACGGATTCATTTAAGGAAGTCAATAAGAATGCATCCCTATCCATATGATGAGTGGACCTAGAATCAACTACCCATTCATTCTACGCAAAATGAGACAACAAGGCTTGATAAGTTCCAACTTGGAAGGTGAAATTATCAACAAGTTGGCGAACAACATACACGTATTCTTCGAGGCGTTTCACCTTCTCCTCTAGGACATCTCTCTTCTTGTAGCAGACCTTCTTTACATGTCTAGTCTTTCCACAATACTAACATGTCTTCTTCTTTCGAATCCACTAAAGTGCATCTATATTCCCTTTAATTTTTTGGTCGAGGCATTCAGGTCTTTGTATAGGGGTATCAAACCGTCCTCTTTCCTTGTAATTTGACTTATCCTTTACCTTGAACAAGTGGGCTTGATGTTTACCACCAATATTTCCTTCATCGAAAATTTGTGTTGATAAATGGTCAATAAGCTATAGAAATATTCAAAGGTGTAATCCGTACCATCTTCCTTGCATGCCTGCTAGTTGGTGTGAAAATTTGAAACGAACATGTCGATGGTGTTCTCAAATTCATTAGGACCATCTTGATGAGTTGTCCATATTTCTTCTGGTAATTCTTCCCACATTCACCTAATTTCAAGTACAGTTCCTTCAAACGTGCCAAACAGTCCTCTATTTTGTTGAAAGAATGAGGATCGAGAGAGATCAACTCTTTCTCTAATTGCATGATGTGGCTTTCATCAACTATGTCGAATAAATACTTCAAATTATTCCATACTTGATGAGGGTTGTCGATTCCACTTATGTGAAGTCGAATCTCCTACAAGATATATGTCATGATGACCCCCACAACCTCATCCTTCTTCCCGTAAAAAAATAACCTTGCTTAATCATTTGTTGGATTTGGAATCACAGTTTTCGTATATTGTTGCAATCATTTACTCTTTAGTAGGGTTTCCATGTCTAGTGCTCATACAACATAATTTTATCCATTAAAAAATATAGGATCGATCCTTGAAGACAACTTTGGTATCTAGACATATCTAATATGTTTTCACAAGTCACAATCAACAAATCACCGACCCAGAGTCAATCAAAAAACAAATCTGACTCAATACAATTTGCGGACAACAAGCGATGTCACAATCAGTCACTCTGATACAATGTTGGGTATTGGATGTAACTTGATACAAAACAAATAAATAAAATTGTAGATAATTGAAGAGGAATAAGTTTTAAAGATAACAAGTGGTGTCTAAAGACATTGTTACAACACTTATAGGACATCGTGATTAAAAAACTACAATGCATATTAGACACATAATACTTCATGTTCACCTTATTTCACTTGTTGATAATGACCCATCGCGTATGCTATTTATAACTTCAAGATCTAACCAAATTCCTTGGAATTGGGAAGAGCTTGTCCACATATAACCATAGGTGGTTAGAGTTCACTTTGTCAAATCCGCATTGTCTAGTTGGCTCGAAAATGATGCTCGACCTGACCATCCATGCGTCCAAATTGTAGTCAAGTGCTTGTTTGGTCGATCCACCACCAAGCTTTTCCATTACTTGATTGAATGATGTAGATACCTATTCGATCGCTCGACCGACTGTTTCCAGATCTAGGTCGATCTTCAGACCGATTGATTCCAATTGAAGTTTGATGAACCATCAGAATGTGAGATCCCAACACACACACACACACACACACACACACACACACACAGGTTGACCTCCCGACCGACTGATTCCAGGATAAGTGTGATGAACCATCACACACACAACCACACACACACTGATCTGGATTATTTTGAGAATGACATGAAGGAAGAAATATAACCGAGATATAATAATGAAGTACATAAAAAATATATAAGAGAACACTGAAATATAGTGAAACCCAACTTCTATTGCTGAATAAGATAGAAAAACATTGTAGAACACAAACAGGAAAAATGGGGTAGCTTATCTCTAAAAAGAAAGAGATGTTACCTATGCTTCATTCACAAGAAGATTTACATCACACTCCATTGCATACTTAAAGGGGCTCCTTCACCTCAATTATATATCAGAGAGTGAGAGTAGAACAATTCCCATGATGCATGTGGGATAAATTGGACCAAGTTTATAAAATGCCATAGGCATGTAAAATACTAGGACTTCCCGGGCGATCACCCATCCCAGTACTACTCTAGCCTGAGCACACTTAACTGCAGAGTTCTAATGGGATCTAATGCATTAATGCTATGATGTAGGCATGTACATAAAACCACTAGGAAATCATTACATGATGTCTATAATTAATAAATGAATATGACATTACATTCCATTCCCCATGACAAGAGTGGATATCATGGTTTATCAAAACCATAGGCTCAAAATGGCGATTCAATGAAAACGGTGGATGGCCACCGAGATCCATTTGGATCATTCCTCCCCCCTTGGGAAGTAATGGTCCTCATTGCATCAAGTTCCCTTGGGAGATGGTGAGACTTCCGATAAATCTAAATCTTGGTGCGTTGCTTGACTTGTTGAATAAGCTATCCTGCTTAGTTTGTTGAAGGCTGTCATGAACCTGTTGCTAGAGGGGTTAGATCCGTTCAACCAATCTAGCTGCATGATCTACTTGAGTGTGGGAGGACTATTTCGGTGAAGATGCAACATGAAGAGTATGAAGGGTTATGTTATAAACTTGCTTGACTGGGCAGTGTGGAGGCACCCCCGTAGGTGCAACAAGAACATCTTGGTACTCTTCTACAATCTTTTCGATCTTCTTCTGCTAGATAGAAAGGTCTTGGGATGAATCTACAGTGGTTGCAGTGTCCTTCTGTTCACCTTCTGATCGGATTGTGAAGAGTTTAAACTTTGCAGTATGAGAGATTACTTTATGGCATTGTTTTGGTGGGGCACTAGTTGAAACTACCTTTGGTATTCGATATAGTTGATCCCCCAGAGTAACAATGACGCTACAGGGTCGAGACTCATAAACGACATGAAGCCTCCACATAAATGGTTGTCCTAATATAACATCACAGACTTCGAGTGGGGAAACATCACACAATACCTCATCCTTGAAGGGCTTGATGTCGTAGGAAAGATGACACTGCTGGTTGACACGAAGATCTTGACCCTGGCTAAGCCACCCGATGTTGTATGGTTGCGGGTGTGGTGTTGTTGGAAAATCCAACTGCTAGAAAACCTCTGCTGAGATGATGTTCTTTTTTCTTCCACTATCAACAATAAAATGCAATGAGGTCCCCTTAACCCACATATGTGAATGGAAGAGTCGCTCCTCCCTTCTCAGGATCCTTTTCTGGTTGGATTGTTCCAGTTGCGATAATAGCAGTGGGTACTACATCAATGACATGTCTCCTTTTATTATTTTGTGAATTAGGGTCCAAGTTGAGGTTCAACTCTTTGTCTTTGAGCTCGGCCACCAATGATTGTATTGAGCGACATTCATTAGTGTTGTGACAAGGGATGTTGTGGAACTCACACCATTTTCTGGTGTCTTTTTTATACTTCCTGTTACCCTTTTTTTCCTACATATGGGACTAGCTCTCTTGATTTTGGCCTTCCTTGCTCTATCCATGCTTTTCCCATTTACTCTGCTACTTGAATTTCTGCTCAAATTTGAATGCATATCGATAAGCAACTCCCAGTGAGGAGATGTACAAGAAATCCATCTTTGTTTGGATGTGCCTGTGTATACCATTGCGGTACTTCAAAACCAGGTGCCTCTTAGAGACTTTGATACTCATCTTTGAGCACAAGGTATGAAAGATGTTGGTGTACTCCGACACCATCTGGTCTCTTTTCTGATGCAAAGTTGTCCATCTCATGTATTGGTCATCATAGTTTCCGACGGGGTAGAACTCCTCCTTTAGGGCATCTATAATGGCCACCCAAGTGGATTCTCTCCCAAATAGTGTAGATTCATCTGCAATGTACCTCTCCTAGTAACCTTCCCACCAAAATCTGACACGGGGAAGAGATTTAAGGAGCACGAAGGTGATATTTTCAGTACTTTCGAAAGTTTTTTGGACAGAGTAATAACTTTCTAGTATATTCAACCATTTTTCTAGAGCATCTGCATCTATCTGGCCTTCAAATAAGGGGATATCAAAATTAACTTGTACCTTGAAGGGTGTCTCACTTGTGAAATGGTTGCTTGTTGAATATGCCTCGACTACTTCCATCGATAGTCTTCGAAGGATATGAAATAAGTTGTCCATCGTATCGTTCCTTTGTCGCACAAAGGCTTCCTCGAGTATCGTCTTGAAAGGATCTCCTGCGTTGTCATTTTTCTTTTCTTTCATCATGGGATGTGGCTTGGGCTAGAGAGAGTGCTTGTCCTTAAGTGAAAATAGCTCAAGACCCAAATCTCTATACCCTGACCTCGTCGGGGACCTACTCCGAGAAATGACAAGGAGCAGACTGCTCTGATACCCCTGATCCAGATTATTTTGAGAATGACATGAAGGCAGAAATATAACCGATATATAACAATGAAATACACAAAAATATAGAAGAGAACACATAAATACAGTGAAACCCAACTTCTATTACTAAATAAGATAGAGATAGAAAAACACTGTAGAAAACAAACTAGAAAAATGGGGTAGCTTATCTCTAAAAATAAAGAGATCTTGCCTACACTTCATTCACAAGAAGATTTACATCACACTCCATTTCATGTTTAAAGGGGCTCCTTCACTTCAATTATATATGAGACAGTGAGAGGAGAACAATTCCCATGATGCATGTGGGATAAATTGGACTAAGTTTATAAAATGCCATAGGGATGTAAAATACTAGGACTTCTCGGGCGATCACCCATCCCAGTACTACTCTATCCCGACCACGCTTAATTACAGAGTTCTAATGGGATCCATTAATGCTATGTTGTAGGCATGTACATAAAACCACTAGGAAATCATTACATGATGTCTGTAATTAACAAATGAAGATGACATTACATTCCATTCCCCATTAAAAGGGTGAATATCATGGTTTATCAAAACCACATGCTCAAAATGGTGATTTAGTGAAAAAGGTGGATGGCCACCGAGATCCATCTGGATCACACACACACATATAATTTTGTTCACATGACCCCACGTAAAAAAAACAAGTTGCATGGATTTAAGAAACTACACTGTGAAGGTATCGACACACACCGACACATACACAAACACACATATAATTTTGTTCATTTATTAACTCACTCTATATTGTAAGAGGTTAAATTGTAATCAAGGGTATTAGTTAGTGTCATGGGATTAGAGTTATATGTTACTTGAAAGAAGATGACCCCACGTAAAACAAACAAGTTGGATGGATTTAAGTAACTACATTGTGAAGGTATCAATATTATTATGCTAATGGTGAGGAAACATTAAACTCCGTGATAGTAAAATGTAAATAAATTGAATGTGCTTAGAGTAGGAATAGATTACAAAAACAAAATGTCCACAAATATATAAAAAAATAAAATGTGAATTGAATGAATGCCAATATAATGAACATATATTGAGAGGAAAATATATGATGAACATGTATAATGGAAGGAAATTATATAATGAGAGATATTAACAAAGGAAATTATATAATGCAACAAGCATAGATCTATCGTTAACCTCTGGATATATCATGCGGTGAGAGCAATCAAATCCTTCGAAGTGCAAACATTTCCTCAAGTTTTTTTCCATCTAAAAAAGGTTTGCAAATTGTGGGATTTGATCCCTCTTGGCGCATGATAGATCTAAAGTTAAAGATGGATCTACACTAGTATTAATATTATGCTTGAATTTTTTTTTATGGAGAATCCATATGATAAAAATTATATTCGACAAAGAATAATATTTTCTAGGAAAGTTCTCATGCTAGATTTGGGAAGATGAAGATTTTTTCTTATGATCTTTTTTTGACACTAGGGTATCTTTCTAAGCCCTATTGTTTTTTTATCTTTCCATGAGCACATAAAGAAAGTGATTTTCATTTTGAATTAGAATAAAAGAATGTGATTTTTTCTTTGGAAAAAAAATAGGTTTTCCATGGGAAACTATAACATCCCGAGCTATAATTGTTTGACCTCACCCGTTTTGTCCTCCATAAGCTATGACCTCATTTACAATTTTTTATTTTCCTATCCAAAAATGCATAATTAATAATAAATGTAATAATTGGATTTAAAGCATTGATCCAGGTGGATATTGGTGGTCACCCACCTATTCCAACTAGCTCCTCTTGACAATTGTTAGTTCAACACATTCTTTTGTAATGCTTTGTAATTGTGGGTTCTACACTTTTGAGGTTATCTGAAGCCCTACACATCTTTCAGGTGGATATTGGTGGCCACCCACGTAATCCAACTGGCTTATTTTGGAAGTTTTCATGTCAGTACATCTTTTTGTACTTCCAGGACCATTTTGGGGCCCTAAACAATGTTTTTTTGGCTTTCCATAGTGAAAATGTAAATGGAATCAACTTTGATGACATAATGTGTAGTTCTCGAAAATACCTTTCCAATGGGCTATCATGCGCCTAAAATGGAGTTCCTATGAAAACGTTACGACCCCATGAAGTTGAGGTACCAACTTACGCATTGGGGCATGTTGTCATCCTTATACACACTTGAAAACGTGGACTAAGTCCAATCCACTTAGTGTTTCTTTGGAGGCACAATGGCTAAGTTCAAGCCCACTGTCACCTCGACTTGAACTTATTTCGTCTAAGCTTACTCCTAGGGAAGACAAGGGGGGTAGACCCTAGTTACTATGTGAGTGATTAAAGGTGTTCTAGGAGTTGATTTTAATTAGTTAAAGGTTGGGGGAATCTAGCCTATATGAGAGACAAACAATGCAAGTGCAAAAATTTCAATGAAATGCATCCCTTTCCCTAAGTCAACTAAGACTAGTGCCTAAGTTTGGGCAAGGGGTAAACTGAAGTTACAACAAGGGATTAGAAAGAAAATATTTACAAAGTTTACAATTAGATTCAAAGAATAAAACAACTATCTACACAAGTTAGAATGCAAAGAATAACTAAAGATACAACAATATACAACTATAGACAAGAAGAGAAGCAAGCACTAACTAGATCTAACTTGAAGCAACAAAGAACTAACTTGATTTGATTGTGCAGGAGAGGAAAAGATAACTCAAGATAACATTCACCACAACACAACAATCCCACAAACCCAAACAATGAAGTGCCTCCAAAAAATGCGCAACTCCTAGGGGTTGTTCAATGGCTCCAATACACAACTCAAAGATAGATGAAAGACCAATTAAAAGAGCCTCCAAGGGCTAGTGCACAACTTCAAATGACAAAGATAAAGCATGAAATAAAGCCTCCACGGGAAGAGATGCACAACTCTATCTTGCTAGTTTAATCATCCACAAGTGCTCAATAAAAATGCTTGTAAAGTACTTAAAATTGAAATGCTTGCATGAATTAGAGAACACTAACCACAAAAATAGATTGTGAAGTTAAGACAAGATTAATTGTGGATAAATTTTAGGATTAAGGTTGAGTAAATGAAATGTGAATCCTAAACTATGTGAATTGCCTAAAACTCTCCCTGCTTATACCAAAAGGACTGTTGGGTGCTCAATAAGTAAGACAAACAAGGCCTTACCCTAGCTCCACATTTCAATCCAGGAAACAAGGGTACTCAAACAAGGGGGACACCTAGTGCCATCAGACCATCCCTAATCTAGCACCCCAAGTTCTTTCCTCAAGTACATGTTTTGATATCAAAGTTGGGACAATAGTAGGTGCTCTAATTAAACTAGTTTATTGAACCCCTAAATATCTAAGGATAAATTGAACCTTAAAAATGAATTAAGTTAAGTTGAGTGCTTGAAATAGAAAGTGCTTGAAAAGTAAATTACAAGAAAGTAAAAATGCTTGAATGTACAATTGCTTGAAACTAAAAGTGCAGGCAAGTAAAGTAAAGTAAATTGCTTGAACTTGAAAGCAAATAATGGAATACAAGAGCTTATACAAAATTAAATAGCAAGAACTTGAAAAGAAATTAAAAGATTGAACTTGGAAATACCTTGGAAAGAAAAGAATTGCTTGAAATGACTACACAAGTAAATTCTATGCCTCCATGGGCTTAAGAAAATAGAGATGATAAGCTTCTAATATCTAAATATAATCAATGAACATAAGCAATAGAAGCAATATAACATCAACTATTTACCTAGCCTTACGATTTAGCATGGTTGTCTTGACCAAACACTATTCTAGGTGTAGTGATCCGGATTTTATGAGCATAAGAAAATGAATAAAGATTATTAACAGGTGCTTAACACAAAATAACAGAGATACAGTAAAACTGGTTTTCTATTCAATCACGAAATAAGCTGAAACTGTAAAATGCAGCGG